>APFE031127207.1:232564-297885 GCA_000404065.3 Pinus taeda
GGTATTTCATTGGATATGCTGAAAGGTCTAAAGGTTACAGATTTTATTGTCCATCTCACAGCACTAGGATTGTGGAATCAAGAAATGCGAAGTTTCTTGAAAATGACTTGATCAATGGGAGTGATCAAACCAGAAACATAGTTTCTGAGAAGAATCATTCAGAATCTCAACCTTCCACTTCAAGTGATAGATTGATTATTGTTCATAGCACCCCTAAAGTACAAACTGGTGTTGAACAACCAATCGTTGAAGTTCCACAAGATGCTGACGATATTCCAGTAGATCAAGGAGTTCAAGAGTTGCCAAGAACTTTTGAACAACAAGTTGAACCACATACTTCTCAGGAAGATGATGGTACAACATTAAGAAAATCTACTAGACGAAAGAGATCAGCAATTCCTAGTGATTATGTTGTGTATCTACAAGAATCTGACTACAACATTAGAGCCGAAAATGGTCCCGAGTCATTTTCACAAGCCATGAGTTGCAAAGAATCAGAACTATGGTACAATGCCATGAAGGAAGAGATGAATTCCATAAAGAGTAACGAAGTCTGGGATCTTGTTGAGTTGCCTAATGATGCAAAAGCCATTGGATGTAAATGGGTCTTTAAGACAAAGAAATACTCATTGGGCAACATTGAGAGATACAAGGCAAGACTTGTTGCTAAGGGATTCACTTAGAAAGAAGGAATCGACTACATGGAGACTTTTTCTCTTGTATCTAGGAAAGATTACTTGCGCATTATTATGACATTAGTAGCCCATTTTGACTTAGAGTCGCAACAAATGGATGTGAAAACGGCCTTTCTCAATGGAGATCTGGAGGAGGAGGTTTACATGAAACAACCTGAAGGATTCCCCTCTAGTGATGGTGAGCAATTGGTTTGCAAGCTCAAGAAGTCATTATATGGTTTAAAACAAGCATCCCACCAATGGTATTTGAAATTCCATAATGTAATTTATTCTTTCGGTTTTCTAGAAAACATTATGGATCAATGTATATACCTAAAAGTTAGTGGGAGTAAAATTTGTTTTCTTGTTTTATATGTGGATGACATTTTGCTAGCAACCAATGATAAGGGTTTGCTACATGAGGTGAAACAATTCCTCTTTAAAAATTTTGATAGGAAGGATATGGGTGAAGCATCTTATGTCATTGGCATTAAGATACATAGAGACAGATTTCGAGGCATCTTGGGTCTGTCACAGGAAACTTATATTAATAAAATTTTAGAGAGATTTCGGATGAAGGATTGTTCACCAAGTGTAGCTCCCATTGTGAAGGGTGATAGGTTCAATTTGAACCAATGTCCGAGAAACGATTGGGAAAGGGAACAAATGAAGAACATTCCATATGCTTCTGTTGTCGGAAGCCTAATGTATGCTCAAGTCAGTACAAGACCTGACATTGCATTTTCTGTGGGAATGTTGGGACGATATCAAAGTGATCCAGGTTTAGACCACTGGAGAGCTGCAAAGAAAGTAATGAGGTACCTTCAAGGAACCAAAGACTACATGCTTATGTATAGACGAACGGACAACTTGGAAGTAATTGGCTACTCAGATTCTGACTTTGCTGGATGTGTTGATTCACGCAAATCAACATCAGGTTACATTTTTATGATGGCCGGTGGAGCTGTATCATGGAGGAGTGCCAAGCAAACCTTGATTTCCACTTCCACTATGGAAGCCGAGTTCGTCTCTTGTTTTGAGGATACTTTACATGGTGTATGGCTTAAGAGTTTCATTTATGGGCTTAGAATTATGGATTCTATCTCTAAGCCATTGAGAATATATTGTGATAATTTAGCTGCTGTTTTTATGGCTAAAAACAACAAAAGTGGGAGTCGAAATAAACACATCGACATTAAGTATTTAGCTATAAGGGAACATGTTAAAGAAAATAAAGTGGTCATTGAGCACATCAGCACCGAGTTGATGAGCATTGATCCTTTGACTAAGGGCATGCCACCATTTAAATTCAAGGATCATGTAATGAATATGGGACTTGGTTCCATTATGTAGTTTCTAATTGTATGGACAATCTTATTTTAATGAAATTCTTAATTATTGTGATGTTTTCCTCATATTTATGTGCACCTTAATTTGATTTGAGAGAATTCATTTGTGTAGGACGAATAAACATAAGGTTTATTCATTAAGAAATTATTGCCACATAAGTTTTAATAGAAATAAATACATAGTAATACATGGAAGATAATACTTGTCATTAGAGGACTTATCGCCATGATTCATGTATCTATTACTTAATATAGATTATCAATGGGTTTTAAGATGAGACATTAAGATTGGAAGTATGGATCAAGTGGGAGAATGTTAAGCTCCCTCTCCCAACGACCGTCGATAATCTGGAAATCAACTGTAGTCATTTCCTTAAATTACGGAAACCAACTGCAGTTATTTCCTTCAATTATGGAAACTATCTTCATTTAATTAATTTCTTGTTGGGAGCTCTTGGAGTGGTCCATTACTCCCTCTGCAATTCTCTACCATGATCTGTGGAACACTTGACACATAGCCAACAGAAGCTTGATGGAAGCTTGGCTATAAATACTTATGTTTGGTCCCCAAGCTCACGAACTAAATCCCCTTCAGCCTTACAGCATCAAATGAGAGTGAGCAGAGCTTGGAAGTGCCACACGGATGAGAGTTTTTTGAAATCATTGTGGTTGGATGCTGGCCCTCCCTTCCTTTGTTGTTTATTTAAACCCTTTTTGATGATCTTCAACAAATTCTACCAGCCATTATGTTTATATGAGACAGGATGGGATTGTGAGGGATTTCTATATTGTTGTTCCATTTATTTATGGAGTTTTTCATATTATTTGAAAACAAGCCATACTCCATTGTGCGATAAGACGACCACATGTATTTTTGCGTTTTCTTACTTGTATCCAGACCCTCCACATTGCATTCACAGCGTATGGTAGGCAGTTGCCTCTGTTTTCCTATTGTCGCTCTGGCTCATGGATTCGATGGATTTTATTTGCAGAGGTGAAGCAACTGCGGGTAGACATCAATCTACTAGGTGGACATCGAAGTGTGAGTAGCATCAATGGCCGGAGGTATGAATTATTGGGCATTAAAGTTTTCGATTCTTTTAAGTATTTATTCCGCATTTTAGAATCGTTATTCAGCTGTCAATCAAACCAAAACAAATCAAGAAAAACAAAGACATGGATTTTTTTCAAAACGAAATGAATTTCATAACCCAAAAATTGTTTCCTTGGATTCCTAATGGTTTGAGAGGAAATTTTGGTTATTTGGGATCCTATTTTGGTATCTGCGTGAAAAATCGGTTTTTTAAATTAAATCCACAGACTGTTACGGATTTTACTAGCAGTGAAGGTTGTGGCTTGTTGAATGAGGATGAAGAGACTACTCAAATAAAAGGGTGTGGGCACAATTACTGCGTATCATGCATCCTTCGATGGGCTTCTTACATGGACAATCCTTGGTGTCCTCAATGCAAGCACCATTTCTCCTCGCTGTATGTGTACAGAGCACTAGATGGGAGCATGCACGATTACATGCTTGAAGAAAGCATATGCCTGTTGTTGTGAGCATCATGGTTTGAGCTTTTTCCACCACAAGAGGCATATGATGAACACGATGATTACCCATACAAAGATGAGATTGATGAGGAATATTCTTGGAGTGCAGTGAGAGATCTGGTGACAGTCACTGAAAATGAAGAACATATTTCTACAAGAGAAGATTTTTTTAATATGACTCAAACTATGGGTAGCAGATCTGAAATTAAATTTCCAACAATTTTTTTATTATTATTTATTAAAATAATTCAATAGATTTTCTAATCTTTCTGATCGCTTGTAGTGCGGAAGAGAGCATACTAATTTCTTGAATTAATTTTATTTCTACATGTTAGCATGGATAGATAATAAACAGAATTAAGATCTACGATCAAACCTCACATTATCTACGCTCTTTTTGCAATGTCGTGGGGGCGTTTAGACTCTCGGAAGACAAAGCTTTCCCATAATCAAGCTCCTAGCTTACCCGTGATACAGAAACAAGATATAGAAATGCGATGATGAAGCAACTCTTATTGTGCCACTGAATTTATTCATGTATTCATGATGATTTATTATAATTTTAATCTTTGAAAATAAGACTAAAAACTTCTAATGAGAATAATTTCTAATGACTTCTAATGAGATCTGATTTTTATTTTTCTAATCTATTCTACCTATCTTACTTGAAAGATTTATTTATTTCCTAGGTAAAAGAATGCTTCGAGTGAAACCACCTACAGACTAAGAATTTGAAAATGCTCACATTAAGATTTAAAATTTTTACCTTATGATTTGCAAGTATGTGAGTAACTTGTCTTAGAGTTGGCTCAAGGTTATTGTCCTAGCTCTCCAAGAAGTACCTGTTCAACATTGTCAAATTCTTCATCCGTAGATGGATTACTAAGAAATGGGGGGTTTAAAATAAAAACTGAATTTAAATTAACTATGTGCGAAAATAAAAATGATCCAAACTTTGAACTCCTTTATGAACCTGTTGTCACCAAGTTCCACAAATTAGTCCATAAAAACAAATGCATAAAATAATTACTAAATCCTTCTAGTTGCACTTCCCAGACAATGGTGCCAAAATGTTTGGTCTAAAATGCGAATGCAAACCAGAGTTCAATTAATGTCAACCCGGGAAGGTAAACTTAGAAGTACCACCTATAGGTCTAGAAAGATTTCTAATTTGTCTGAGATCTATTGGTTCTCTTACAAGAACACATTGGTCAAGATCTCTTCCAATAACTAAACAACCTAGAGAGATTCCTAATTTGTCGGAGATCTTAAGGTTCCCTTACAAGAACACATGAATTTTAAGATCTCTTCCAACAACTAAACAAACTAGAGAGATTCCTAATTTGTCGGCAGTCTTAAGGTTCCCTTTCAAGAACACATGAATTTTAAGTTCTCTTCCAACAACTGAACAAACCTAAATCTAATAATTATCTGAGATCTTAAGGTTCCCTTACAAGAACACATGAATTTTAAGATCTCTTCCAATATTAGAATATCTAACAAGAACTTAAAAGCTGAAATGAAATAAAAACATAAATTAAATTATACCTAAAATAAGCATGCAAGTGAGGCCATGGGGGGCCTCCATAACTCCACAAGCACACCACTTCAAAGGAGACTCAAATGTAGAAGTAACAAAATCAAAGTATGATTCTTTATTTCAAAATCTCCATCATGATGTACAAACCAACTCTAAGATTACAAATGGAACTCTAAATTACAAATGGAGGAGATTGTAACATATTTATACAATGGGATGAGATAACAAACTCGATAATGATGATCCACTAATCTCTCTTTAGTTCCATACATCTCTCAACCATCTAGACACATAACCCCCTTTTGTCCTTGATCTTCTCCATGAGGCTTATCTTATCAAATTCGAATTTGATCATTCAAGGCCACATAAAGGTGTCTTGGAAGCTTCCTTTGTACCTACACATGTCACAAAAACAATCCACTTTC
Source organism: Pinus taeda (assembly GCA_000404065.3). Classification (NCBI taxonomy): domain Eukaryota; kingdom Viridiplantae; phylum Streptophyta; class Pinopsida; order Pinales; family Pinaceae; genus Pinus; species Pinus taeda. Next base: position 238,107 of record APFE031127207.1, read on the forward strand.
CATATATGAAGTAAAATATATTATTTCCTAATATTTAATCAAGAATTTCTCTTAAGAATGCTTGAAAATAAATAATATTTGGAAGATATAAATGAGACCCATTAATGATGAACAATAGGGAAAATGAAGTGACATGGTAGTGAATAATGAGTGATATAATGGAAGCATAGGTGAAAAATGTATGGTAATGAGTGACATATGTATGACATTTTGAAGCCCAACAACCATCATAGTTGTTATGGTCATTGCACACATCTAAACTAGCAACATTTTTTTTTCTCTTTCGCTTCTTCTTTTTCTCTTATTGAAACCTCCTTGAAAGTATGCTTATCTTGAACCATTTGGTTGTCCCCTTTTCTTGTTATATTTAATGAACTAGTCCTATACATAAGCTTCATTTAGGGTGTTGGGCTTCAATAACATAAGTTCCATCTTGTGTGACTATGAAACCCATCCAATTATTTGATGGCCATGTTTGGGATATTGGGATTTATCTCTTATTAAATGGCTTACTTTTAGGAATCTATGTTGTATCCTTGTACATTGTGTTGTCTCTACCAATGGTAGTTCCATAAAATATTATGGTCTTCTTCATACTTGGAAGGGTAAGATTTGAACTTTATCATGTATTTTAATACCCCGCTTACTTCTTGTTAGCTCTTCCTCCAATATAAGGGCCTTAGTGCCAAATTTGATAAACTTCTAATCTAAATAGGAGAAGAGTTATTTTATGCTCCTCTCACACATAATTCACATTGAAATAAACTTCTAACTATTGCAACAAATTATTAAACTCAGTTGTTTCTACCTCACCTTTATTGGGATTGGTATTGATCTTTGCTTCCACTTTAAATATGCATTTAGAAGATTTCTCACTAGAGCTTCCCTTTTTTAGCATCAATGTTTACTTCTCTTCCCTCAATGCTTCATGATTTTTTTCATTTCTTCAAAGTGTTGGTATGATATGAAAAGGGATCAATCTTTTTCTCGAGAGAAACCATCAACAAGATCTTGCTCCTAGAAATATTGGATATTTGAGACTCCCGTATTGTAAGTCTTAACTTACCTTCATTAATCAAAATTTTCTTATGCTCATCTACCATATTTTAGGGTTACAATTGCTTATTTACTTTTCTTGGGCTGATCTCTGGATCTATAAGGTGAAATTCTCTATTAATGCTCAAGCAAACTCTACTCTAGTGTCAATATGATTTATAAACCTCTTTGGACATTCCAATCATTCACTGGCCATAATAGATCTTAAAAATGACCATTACTACAAGGGGTATATGTTCAACTATTCTTTTTGTATTTTTATATATTTCATAAAAATAGAAAGCCCACTACAAAGTCTCTAATTAAAATTAAGTAAAAACAAAACTAAAATAACAAGGCAAATAATGAAACACTATGCACACATTATATACCTTTCAAAAATTCAACGTGGAAATAGCATAAAAAAATGAAGGTATGTGCATGTAAATGAGAGTACAAAGTAAAATATGGAGATCATTAGGCACATTACATGACTATGAGACATTATGGTATGTTATAGTCGCTTGCAAAAATAACTCTCTTCTCCTTTTGGTGGTTGTTTTGCCAAGGAATATCAAATCACTGCAAGCTGAGTTGAAACTCTTTGCCTCCTTTCAATTAAGTTTTAAACAATCTTTCATCATCATTTGTGTTCACATTTTAGATTCTATAAATGTTTTAAAAGTCTATAGTGAACTCCATATGTTACTGGTTCCACATGGGTGAATCGTGGTGAGTTGATGTGGCTTCAATATGGGCCCACAAGGGATAATTGCACTGTTACCTTATCGGGGGCATAAATATATATATTACATATGACCCACTATTGGAAATACATAAAATTCTTGAATGCAATGAGGATGTACATGACGGTTGTTCCCAATGTTAGAGGCCCCTAGATTCTTTTTTTTCTCCAAACTAGAGGTTTTTTTACTTCTAGTTTGTGATTGCAGTTTTCATGATCTAACCTTAAATGCTCCCTATGGGCCTTGAATTGTGTCTTCGCCATTTTAGAGCATTAATTAAAAAATATTAGAACTATGTAGATCCATTTTGGGTCATGTAAGTTGTTGACATGACATCTTAAGTTAATATTGATATTGCTATGTAGTAAAACTTGATAGATGATAGATAGAAGAGAATTCCTTAGCTTAAGAAATAAACCTTTAACTTTAGAAATGCCAAAATACATTCACATTGGAAACAACACAAAAATGTAGATATAACTCTCTTTTTTTTAATGGTAACTCGTGAATCGGTAACTTCAAAGGACTATTATGGACAAGACCAAAGATTGAATCACAACCACTACCATTATTCACCTCAATATCAATATATTCAAATTTTCTTGCCTCTTCGGGCTTATAGGAATTACTCGTCATGATTTTCAACATGTTCAAATTTTTGTCACACAAGTTAGCATCTCTTTGGAGAAGAGAACCCAGGTGGAGGGAGAATTAAACTCGTTAGTTACCACTTCAGTTATTGTCCTTTGAGAAATGTATAGAGAACCCTTAAAATAGGGTAACATCGTTAATTACTTCTTATGGAAGGAATCATTCCACAAGTCATGCCTTATACAATATAATAATCAACATCCAATATGTCTCAATGTAATGTTACTCATGGATTTATACTTTCACATGAGCATTAATAGGGTTTCATGCCAATTACCCCTTATTAATATATTATTTCCTCTAACTATCTGGCAAGCCTATTTAATACCCATTGACTACCAAGTCGGTCTTTTCCACGATTATGACCATATTACATTCATTATCTCCTTGGGTGCCTAGGGAGGCACCCCATATTATCCTCCCTAGGTACATTACATTCCATCTCCCTTTGCATATTTTATCTTCAAAAATTGAGTGGAAGGTAGATAATACGATTTTCTAAGCAATGTAGTCAACTTGCACTGAACATGAGCATCCATCCATCCCAACGAAATGTGGACATAGGATCCAACTAATTCCTTGCCACCTCAATCTGGATTATGGTTGCTCCTTTAATTCCATCCTGTCATTGTGCTATTATGATATATCCATGCTTTGGTTTTGGTCCTCCATGCGCCTCCATACTAACTGCCTTTCTAGTTCCATGTTGGTCCATAGTAAGATTTTTTACACTCACCACCTTTATTTGATGATTTTTGTTTCTCTAAATGGTGTGGGTGGTGATACATAATGACCTTATCCAGTTATTCTTGGGTAGTTGACTCTTTAACATGTGGTTCCTTTGAGGCAAGTAGTTCCTTATATTCTTCTTCATGTTCATGCCCTTCATGGGACTTTTCTTCATGTACTTTTAAAGCTTCTTCTTCTAATTCAACCTCAAACTCTTTCCCTAATGTGTTACTATGTGTTGTAATTATTCTTTCAAGGTTTTTTTTCATGTGGCGCCTTGGGTCCATATTGTTTAGTAAGAGAAATGTCATATAATGCAATTTTCAATTTCTTATACCGAAGCCTCAAAATCTTCTTTTGACATTAAAATTTAATGTACTAACAAAGTCCATCCAATGATATCCCAAAACAATATCCACATCGTTTATATCTATAACATGAAAATTTGAATGTAGCACATATTCATCCTTGGGAATATTCAAATATTTAAGCATTTAGACATTCACACCCTCAACTTGTGCGCTTTGAATGTGCTTTGTGGGACTTACAACCTTTTAACCAACTTAACAACGATGAAATTATGTTTGCTACAAGGGTTTATAGAAATAATATCATTTTCTTGTTGAATACGTCCATTAACTATAAGATTTCCATGCACCCTAGGTCTCGTCTATGCTTTAGCTAGAAAATATAAACACACTAAAAACGCTTAACTTTAAAAATGTTGCTCAATGGGATATATTAGCAATTAGATGAATGCACAAGGCACAAAATTTAATTCCTAAAATTGTTTTCTTATAATTCCTTTAGCAAGAAAACAAAGGGATCCTGTATTAGGGAAGTGGCCCTTTACATACCTATACAATGCCAAAATACAATACAAAACACTTAACCAAAACATGGGCTGAGGCTAAGTCCTTTCAAATCTCATCTGCCTTCAAACACATTAACCAGTGGTGTCCTTTTCCACCAAAACCTATAACCACTTGCTGTAGCAGACAAGGCACTTCTTTCCCTTCTTAAAGTGCTCAACCAACTCCCTTTAGGCTCACAGTCAATTCTCTACCCATCTGGAAACTCCAATAGCAACTTCTCAAGCCTCAGCTTATCCCTTTAGCTCTCAGCCTTCTAGTTGTAGTAACTCCATAGGGCCAAAACCATTTCATTCTTGTTGTAGCCTCCTTGTCTCACCCTCAACCTCCTTTTATATCCCTCAACATGTTGTTTTCACCTTATTTCTAGCTTCATCTAGCCTTCTCAAGCCCTTGACCTGCTCCCTTAGGCCATTTTAGCTTGATTCTTCCTTGTGACCTATTTCTCCACCACACGCCGACAACCTCTTCTCATATGGTTGCAACCTTCTTGCTTAGGCCTACAATTTGATTCATTTTAGTTGTTTTCAACCTTTCCCTACCTTATCTAGGCCTCAACCCCTCCTTGCACAACACTCTATAGGACTGCGACTACCCTAAACCAACAAACATATTCCTTCCTTGTTGAGGGTGATCTAGCACAACCAATTACCTTCTCAATCCCCAAAATAGATTTGCGGCCCTATGGCCTCCTCAGAACAATGTTGTGACCTTGTGGCCTCCTCATAATAGTGTTGCGGCCCTATGTCATCCTCAGAATAGTGTTACAACACTGCGATCTCCTTAGAATAGTGTTGTGGCCCTGCGACATCCTACTTAATCCCCACGCCTAGCTCCTTAAGGACATGGTTTGCTACATTATACCTTGACTTAGAGCTCCACACATCCTCCTTTGTGGCATGACTTGCCACATATATATACAAGACATGAGGGATGCAAAGGTGTGGGAGTATCCCAACTAATGCATTTGTTTGGATCCCAGTCGACCCTTCACATGCCTAAGTTGACCTATCATCTCCTAGCCAACTCTAAAATACCTTCCAAACTACTAATATTTAAACACTCCCTCTTAGTGAGGAAGTTATTTCCACCAACACTTGGAAGTGGCCCTGCCTCCGAATCTAATCTGCAACCACATCCTTCTAGAAGAACTGGAACTTTGAAGACACATTGCTCCTAGAAGACTCCCACCTCAGATCATCCTACATCGCCATCTAAACCATGACTTTTCTTGATCTTCAAAATCTCCAGCTCCATGAATTTTCCTTACATGGCCATGAATTCATTGCATGTTCCATGACTTTTCTCACATAATCATGACTTTCCTTGCATTTGCCATGACTTTTCTCGCATAATCATGACTTTCCTTGCATAGTCCATGAATTCCTTGCATATACCCTGACTTTCCTTATGTACACCATGAATTCCTTTCATGGTTGATGACTTTTCTTGCACACACCATGAATTTTCTTGCATAATCCATGACTTTCCTTACATGGTCTAGAAGACTCCACTTTCTCGCTCAAACCTAAAGGTTAGACTTCCACTCCCAGAAAGTAACCTCATGAAAACCTATGCACATGTTGCAATTGAATTTGTGCCCTTTTAAGGTTAGTCCTGAGTTGCAGTTGAACACTTGGCCTTGGCCACTCTAGACCACTGCAACTTAACTCTACACTTATCCTCATCTTCCTGGGTCAAACACCTCATATGCACATACCTCCACTACTAGATGTGCAACTTTGAAACCCAATGAAGAGACAATCCTATGAAACTCATCAAACTGAAATCAATATGAAATTATCTCATTCATGACAAAGCACTCTTTCCCAAGGCACCTGAGTTGTTGCAACTTACTTCCACAAGTCAATGGAAGTCCAACAATGGTATAAACAACCCACCATTCAACATATTGTTGTGTGCTAATTTCTCGACCATTTAACCAAAACTCCCATCTTTCTACCCTGAATTGCAATAATCCACAAATCCTTATCTGAACATTCTACCCCATGTCTAGCAAACTCACTTGGTAACATTGTTGCTTCCTATAATAGTCCCACGACCCCTTATTTGAGCTTCCACCTATGCACAAATCTAACCCAATTGTTCTTCAAAGTATCTTTGATACCATGTTAGTATTCCACACAACCCAAGTTTGGACTATGCTTTAGCTAGAAAACATGAACACACTGAAAATGCCTAACTTTAAAAACTTTGCATGACAAAATATACCAACAATTAGGTCAATGCACAAGATACAAAATTTAACACCCAAAATTGTTTTCTTATAATTCCTTTAAAAAGAAAACTAAGGGATCTCGTAGCAGAGATAATGGCCCTTTACATCCTTATACAATGTGAAAAAAAGAACTTAACCAAAGTACTTTCGCTTAAGTTGATTCCTTTCAACTCTCATATGCCTTCAACCATATTAAAAAATGGCTTTCCTTTGCCACCAAAATGTACAACCACTTGTTGTGGCACACAAGACACTTCTTTCCCTCATCAAAATGCCCAGCTAGCTTCCTTTAGGTTTATAGTTAGCTCTCTACCCACCTAACAACTCAATTGTCAACTTATCAAGCCTATATTATCCCTTAGGCCCTCGACCTTCTAGTTGTAGAAACTCCATAGGGCCAAAACCCTTTCCTTCTTGTTGTAGCCTCCTTGTCTCACTCTTGAGCTCCTTTTATAGCTCTCAGGATATTATTTTCACCTCGTTTCTAGCTTGTTGTACCCTTCTCAGGTCCTTGGCCTCCTCTGTTAGGCCCCTGCAACTTGCTTCTTCCTAATTGCGGCCTAATTCTCCACCATAGGCTTGCAACCTCTTCTCTTCTGGTTGTGGTTTGCATGCTTGGGCCTATGACCAACTTCCTTTTAGCTCTTTCAACCTCGTCTTGCCTCATCTAGGCCTTGGGTCCTCCTTGTACGATAATATACAAGGATGTGGCTACCCTAAACCAATAGACGAATTCCTTCCTTGTTGCGAGCACCCTTCTCAACCCTCTAAAACAGTGTTGTGGCCTTGTGGCCTCCTTAGAACAATGTTGTGACCCTACAACCTACTTACATAGTTTTGTGACCCTATAACCTACTTACAATAGTTTTGCGACCCTACAAACTCTTTAGAATAGTGTTGCAACCCTTCAACCTCCTCATAATAATGTTGCAGCCCCGTGACCTCCTCATAACATTGTTGCAGCCCTGCGACCTCCCCCTCATGCCCTGTGGCCAGCTCCTTAAGGCTACAATTTGCCCCTTTAGACGTTGTCTCAGAGCTCCACATGACCTCCTTGGTGACAAGACATGAGGGATGTGAGTTTCCCAATCAACAAATCTATTCGACTAACTGACCCTTCATATGCTTAAGCCAACTTATCATCTCCTAGTCCACCCAAAAATACGTTCTGAACTACCAATATTTCACTATCAACCTGTAATAGGAAGTTGTCACATGAACATAAACCCTTAGTACTTTGTTTATCATTCTTCATAGCATGATATCACCTGCCAAAACATACCTTTTTATATTTGTCATATGGAAGTTTAAACATGTTGTCTTGTTTAAGAAATTGACATATCTAGTGGAATGTCTTCTTTTAACCATATGGTAACAAATCTTATGTCCTAACGTTGTACTATGTATTCATTCTCAATACGAATATGACCAAATTCTCTTGTAAAGACCATCTTGGTTGCGATAACTTGAAATAGAAACAAGGTTTTGAAGAAAATACTTTACTTTTTAGTGGAGCCTCTTTATGCAATTATGATTTTGAGATGACAAATTTGAAATGATCACAACTCCCTCAATATTAATTGTAATTAGTACTACAATCAAAATTATGGCATGCTACTATAATTTTGCATTTATTGGCATTTGTTTGATTGAAATAGAAACATTATATCAAAACATACTTAGATTCTTGGAAAACCCTAAAAACAATAATGTTAAATCAAATGTTAACTCCACTTCATGGACTCTAATTTGCATGTTTTTTTTTTTGAAGGAACTCACATATACAACTAGATTATTTAGATTATGCATAGAAAATTTTAAAAATTATGGAAAGCCCTAAAAGCAATAATGTTAAATCAAATGTTAACTCCTCTTCATGAACTCTAATTTGCATGTTTTTTTTTTTTGTTCTAAGGAACTCACATATACAACTAGATTATTTAGATTATGCATAGAAAGTTTTAAAATTAGCTAAAATACCATCATCCTTCTTCCCTTGGAAAATGTGTAAAAATAAATAAATATAATATATATATATATATATATATATATATATATTCATTCTTTGGCCCAAAAAGAACTTTGATACCACTTATAGTAAACTTTGATGGATAATATATGGAAGATAAACCCTTAGCTTGAAAAATGAAGTCTTAAATTCAAAAATACCAACATACATTCACATCATAAACAACATACTAATGTAGATATAACCTTTAAGGTAGAGTGGCATCATCAAATACTCTTTATGGAGAGACTCGCCCCACAAAACATGCCTGCTACAATATAATAATTAACATTAACATATCTCAATGCAATGATGCTTAGGTGTATTTTTTTTTCGAAATGAAATATCTTACATTCCATATAAGGAATATACTTGTTCCGATCCTCAAGGGAATCTTAGACAACAAGGCTCAAAGGCATTGCAAGGATATATTCATTATGAGCTCAACATGTCACATATGAAAATTAAACACAACTGGCAAGGATAACAACATTTGTCCCAATCGCTCAAGCTACATCCGATTGACCATACTTGTGTATCTATACTCTTTCATGAATTTTTTTATGAATGTATGCCAAATACCCTTTAATATTATATATTTCTTCTAAATACTTAGTAGGACTATTTATTACCCATAAATTACCAAGTGGGCATATTCCATGATGACTACATTGCATTCATTATCTCATTAGATACCTCTCTAGGCACCCCATATTATCCTCCCTAGGTAAATACAAACATAGATAATTGATTATAGCAATAGTGTTAAAGATGCATGATGTCATTACATTAGGCTTGGTTTTTATGACAATCTACAGTTAGTGGGACTGATCGCACAAATTTGTTGTGATGAGGATTTGACATCAATTACATGAGTTTGGTTTGATGAATGCTATTGATGTTCAAGCATGGCAAGTGTCAATGAGGTTCCCACAAAATGAATGTTATTCAATATTGTTTCTACACAAGGTAGTGGAGTTGCATGGAAATCCTATAAAACATAAATCACAATGCCAAAGGGGTATTACAAGGTCATGCCTCTTCACTTAACTAATGCATGAGTAACCTTACGAGGTATATAAATAGAACACTCTATCCTTCCATTGGAAGTTTTTCATTCCCTATATCTTGACCTTTAAGAAGGCATGGGTGGAGCATTGATAATAATTATAGATTGCCTTTAATCACCTTGGGAACCATGAAGTTAAATTCAAGTAAGATAAACATTTGGTGGGAGGTTAATTTTTATCATTGGGGACTTGAAGTTGTTTGATGCCTACCTCATCCATATGCCATATGTTTGAAAGAGGACTCGCCCCCGTACTACACAACCATAATGCCAATGTTATGTGAAAATCACAATTTTATGATTAGGCTAGTATTATGGTGTTGTAATATTCCTTTTAATTATTTTTAAATTGTTTGGATAAATCTTCTCCTCATAAATTTACACAAGCAAATGTGTCCTAAATTTAAATAACACCATGGCACTTTTTCAAAAATTAGCAATAAAAACACAAATAATACTTATTATAAACTTAGCCTTATTATATTATATATGGATTCAAAAATACATTTCAAATATGGTTATGATAACCTGTTAAAACTCTAGTAAGATATTTGTATGGCTGATAGTAGCTCCTCCAATGTTATGCCCTTGCGAGAGATCTGATTGACCTCTCCTCATGATCTCCACATTAAGCCATATAAGCGAATCTAATTTGATCCCTCCTCTTCTAAGTGGCTAGGGTATATGTCTTAATACCGAAAACCCTCTTCACTAGATCAGCTAGGGTGGACCACTAACGACCAAAACTAACCCTCTACATAATGTGGACTTTCACCCAAACAAGTTCCAAGAGTTCAACTCAACAACAACAAAACAATAATCCCAAATGCATGCCTAAGGAGTGATCTCTCATCTCCTTTAATAGTCATGGACTATCAAAATACCATGGGTATTTTTCTTCTTTTATTAAAGTGACTTATAATATTTCTTTTTCTTTAGAGAGTTTTGATTAATTAATTCTCCCATACTCCATAATTAATTTTAATTTGTAACCCAAGTTAGTGAGATACTCTCCTTTCCCAATGTCTAGAAAAAGAGACATTATAGTCCTCCCTTCCCAAAATTGTTTGACCCCAAGAAATTCTAACCTCGATACTAGGATCCCAAATGAATATGAAGAATCCCTGCTGTATCACTAAGATGGAATCCAAAATATGTATGTTAGGACCAATTCCTAGATCCCACTACCAAAAAGGGAATCTATCATCCCCAATGTTTGAACACTCCAACTAGGTTGTACCCCTCACTAGAAGTAATCTCCCATAATTTTCCCATTTGATAGAGAACAACTCATAATCTTTCTCCAGTCTAACTATTGGGGTCCCCTATCATAGTAGATGTAAAATTCCACCATAACACCTTTAAAGTCCCTGAATTCCCAATGAGTATCTCTCCCGCCAAACATTAGAAACCCCTAAGACAAATTACCATGTTGATGCTATACTACTCTAATTATAATTGAGATGCCATTATGTCGTAGCTCTTACTCATGTTTTTGTATCCAACTATACTTTCTACCTTGCTCAAACATCCTGCAAGCTTGTATCCATCAATCCAACATCTTTTGTTTATGTGGGTTGAGTAATAATGTGCAAGGTTGCTTGTTACTTGCACTTCTACTCTCCTACAATTGTGAACTCAATGTGCTACAAGCCTTGTTTATGTACTTCTAAAGAGGGTTGTCGTACGTCTCACCTCCTGCTCCCGTTAAGAGAATGTTTTGTTGTTTCCCTCTCAGGTGTTTTAACTGCTCCTCAATACTAAAAATCTTGACAACTGACCTTACATCCTTGATCCTCCATTCTTCAAGATCATTATCCTTATTAATTATTGTGTCCTTTAGCCTCTTGAGTTTTTCCTTTATTTCTAAGAAGCTTCATGTAATATCCTACAAATCTTCAACTTCTTTGTACCTGTTCAACTCACCCATCCGACCTTAGGTGTCACTGTTTCTGTCATCCACCTATGTTATGGTATTTATAGATAATGAATATTGTGCTTCACTAGCTCTTTCTTATTCTATAGGTTCCTCATTAGCTGAAATGTTTTGTTCTTGGGGTATGCCATTGACTCCACGCTCCACGGTTTCACCTACTATTTTTATCCTTTGACTACAAGAATTATTTTCATTTACAAATTCCTCATTGACCAACTATCCTCCTTTTTTGTTGTGATGGACAATTTTGCTCCCTTCCCTTTTGGTTCTTACCCTTGTTGGCATAATGTGTGACCTGTAACCCCATTGAATTTCTCTCTTTCAGTTAACTGCCTTTTGAACCATATAAGGTTAAGATCAATCAATATTCTCGAGATTTCATGATCAACATGTGAAACAATATGTTCTTTCCTCCAAATATCCAACACCTTTGATTGCAACTATTTGCAACATCATCATCACTTAGAAGGTCCTCGATATCATGCAATCCTTCGAAGCTCTCGACAATCAGCTGTAACACCCTTGTTAGAATGTCATGTTGAACATGAGCAGTTACCCTTATGATCTCACCAGACAAGAAGCAACTACAAGCCTTACCTCCTTACAAGGATGTTCCATAAACTTATGCTGGATCAAGGATAGAATTTATGGCTTCACTTCCTAGCTTAATATCCTCCAATTTGTTTGGGCTACTTTGGACAAGAATGTGTCTAACTCCTCCAATTTAGAGAGGACATCCCCTATCTTTATAAACATCAAATTGAACCAAGTGCAAAAATCCAATTTCCCATGTCCTTTTCTTTCTATAGATCCCTCGACTGCTTCTACTGAAAAGTAATTGGAATCCTAAGAAGTGTTTGTTGATTTTCCTTGTTCTTTGCCTCATTAAAACGTTACTACCCAAAGAACCAAATGATCTATTGTTAAACTACTATAACCCTCTCGCCAAGTTATTTATCGCATTTGTGATGCATTCTAAAGCATGTTTCCATCTATTTTCTATAAGCCAATGGTGGAATATACTCATTCATGCATTTAAAAAAAATAAATAACAAAAACGGTTATAAATGATAAAAGGTTGGGCTAGAGCCTAATCAACCCCTATTACATATTTCTTTTTCCAAAAAACCCAGTGGGTCATTGTCCTATTCTTGCACATCTGGGAAACTTCTATCTTATGGAATAGGGTACAAAATAGGTGCTTCATCATTCTTTGAGAGTTCTCCTTGGGCTAAGAGGCAGCCCATACTTGCCCTTATGTCCACTTCCTTGTTTAGATTTCGAAGGATGTGATAGAAGGAACTGATAGTGAAATTCTACAACACTTTTTAGAGTCTCTGCAAGGTCTTGTTGAGCGTCGGATTGTTGATATAGTCGTCTGTGTTTAAGATTTTTATCAGGATTTCTGAGTCCCAGAAGGCTTGAATGTTTTTTCTGTTCCCCTAAGAAAGCTAACAAGATTTGAGCATTCCTAAGAATTATGCCTGATTGTTAGTGCTCTACCCTAGGTGCCAACTTAAATTGTCTTTGTTGTGACCATCTGGGGAGAAGATTACACCCCCTGCTCCTAATATCCCCAGGTTTCCTTTGGAAGCTCCGTCGAAGAAAATCGTAACTTTGCCCTGATTCTTCCACCACTTTTGAAAATCCAGTTTAGGGGTCTGGAGCCGCCACTCTAGGTTGGAGCAAGGCTGAGAGGGGTTCTTTTTGTTGTTGGCTCACTTTAGAGGCACACCAAGCCAACTGATCTCTTCAGGGAGGAGCGCGTTGTCTGGCTTATGAGGCCGATTCTCCATAGTCTCCAGTAGCAATGCTTTGGCTTTGGCAGCCACTACAGTGGGAGAGCACAGACAGTTTTTGAAAGTGGCTTCATTCCTTGCTAACCACACTTCCCAACAAATGAATTTTGGTATAGCATACCAAATTTTGGCCCATATGGATTTGATCTTCAATGCATGAGGGGATTGGCCTTTCCAGGAGGCGAATAAATTAACTACTGTGAGCTGTGATGGGGTTTGAGCATTGAGCCTGTGCATAACCTGCGTCCATACTTCTTGAGTGAAGGGGCAGTCAATAAACAGATGATCAAGAGTTTCCTGAGTCAAGCAGCAGAGAGGGCATCTATGGGGCCCGATAATGCCATGTTTTGCTAATTTGTCTCTTGTCAGAACCCTTCTGTGCATGAGAACCCAACAGAAGAAATTGATCTTTGGGAGACCAAAGGTGTCCCAGACGTGCTGCCACAACAAAGAAGAGTTGATCTATGGGTGTTGGGATTGGAGAACTGTGAAACCCTATGATGCTGTGTAAGCACTGGTCTTCCACCAGCCCCAATTGTCCCTTGAGCGTGGGTGCACAGGAGCCGTTACTGAGATCGCAACAAGGAAGAAGCAATGTTGAGGTTGCAACCTGTCTAGGGGGCGGGGGATAGCCCAGGCGAGCCAATTCCCACCAGAGTCCCATGAAGAAATATCTGCCAGCTTGTGGATGCCATGTTGAATGAGCCAGTCACATAGCACTGCGAATTCAGGGCGAATTTGAGGGGTTGGAGGCCCATGATCTTATCTTCCCACAACTAGATTCTTTTCCCATTTCCAGGGATTTTGTACAGGTGTTCTTTAAAAAACTCCTAGTCTCGGTCGCAAAGCTTCAATAGAGTGGTTCCTTTACGTGAAGCTCCTTCATCCATATTGTTCATTGAGAGCCTACGCAAATACTTTTTAATGAGTACTTCGCTTACAGGATGTTGGTGATTTGATAAGATTTTCCATAGAATCTTTCCTCCCAAAGCCAGATTGGTCAACCCAGGGTCTCCTACCTAAAGACCACCTTTTGGTAATGGCCTTTTCATAATGTCCCAGCTTACGAGATGAATTTCTTTTATTCCCCTTTCCTCCTTGCCATAGGAAATTTCGAATCAGCTTAGAAAGTTGCTCAGCGATCATTTTTGGAGCCAAAATAAACGAAGCCTGATAAATTTGAAGGGAGAAGAGAACAAATTTTACAAGGATAAGCTTCCCGGCTGACCATCCTAAGTAGTCATTTTTACCTTAATTTTGCTGATAATTTCTAGCCAATGGGGGGCCTTGTTGGTTCCTAGAGTTAAGGGCATACCTAAGTACTTGAGTTTATCCGAAGAGGCGAAGCACATGAAGCCAAGGGATTGAGCAATCCGCAGAATGGTTTGCTGATATAACTCCCAGCCATACACTGCAGTTTTCCTCCTATTGACATGAGCTCCAAAAATATGCAGAAGCTTTGTATAACATCATTAAAAGCCCTTGCAATTTAAAGGGAAGCACCTCCCAGGAGTAGAGAGTCCTCGACAAACAGGGCGTGGTTGATTGGCTCTGTTTCTCTCAATGCCCTGATGCCTGGAAGTGTCTCATTTAACTTCTCTGCTGTCAGCTTTCGAATTAGAGAATCTGCCATCAAAATGTACAGGAAGAGGGACAGAGGGCAGCCTTGCCTTATGCCCCTCGATGCTTTGAAATAGTTGGCAGCCTGCCATTTACTAAAGGGGCGATCCACAATTATCCTATACATGCTTTAATAAATGATTCTTATAAAATCAGAGTTGAAGCCAAAAGTGGAAAGAACTTGGAGGAGAAAAGAGTTCCTTACCCGATCAAAGGTGTTCACCATGTCCATCTTGATGAGCATCCCTTGCTCTTGGCGTTGGTGGCTAGAATGAATGGTTTCCTACACAAGGATCACGCTATCCAGGATATGTCTGCCTTTAACAAACCCACTTTGGCTGGGAGATGAGTTTTTCCAGCAGAGGCTTAATTCTGTTCGCAAGGAGTTTGGAGAGAATTTTGTAGGATGTATTGCATAACGAAATTGACCTGAAACAGTCGAAAGACACCAGGTTTGCTTCTTTTGTGATTAGAGCTAGGAAAGTGGAATTTGTGCTTCCTCCCACTTTGGCTTTTTGGAGGAAGCCTTTGATCATTCGAAACAAATCATCCTTGATGATGTCCCAACAAATTATGTAGCAATGAATGTAGAACCCATGAGGTCCTGGAGCTTTGTCTAGTTCCGTCATCCAGATGACATTGCTAATTTCATCTTTAATGAAGGGCTTCAAGAGGCTTGAGTTATCCTCCTTGTTTACCATTCTTGGAACGTGAGTGAGGAAGTCTAAAAATTCTTCCTCAGTGTCCAAACCTTCTTCTTTGTACCATTGCTGGAAGTGAGAGGTTGCGGCCTCTTTTAACAGAGTTGTACTTTTGTGGACAGTCCAATCAGGGGAGGTGATTTTAGTAATGTGGTTTCTAGAAAGATGAGCTCGAATTTGCTTATGGAAGAAGGCATAATTTTTGTCTCCTGACGCAAGCGAGAGATTACGATATTTGAGCCTCAAGGACTCTTCCTCTACTCTGAATGATTGGAGAGTGATGAGTTGGGCTTCTTACTCATTCTGAATTTCTAAAGAGGTAATGTCTTGCAGATCCATGTCCAATTGCAGATCGAGCAATTGCTTGTTGTTCTGTTTTCTAAGACTAGTGGGGGAGTCTGAAGGCTTTTTAGCCATTCTTTCAAGGATGTTTTGGTGGCCTTTAGTTTCTGTTCCCACACATAGCTGGGTGATCTAAGGATAGGGATGAACCATGCCTTCGAGACTGTATCCATAAACCCTTCCCTGTCTGTTCAGAGGGGGCTAAACTGGAAGGGGATGGGCCCCAATTTTTCCTCTTCTTCGAACAACAGTAGAATGGGTTTATGATTTGATGTCAACTTTGGCAGAATTTTAGTGGAGATAATCTTTTCAGAGAGGAAGGTTCTTTGAAGTAAAAATATGTCCAAACGGGCTGAAATATTCTCTGCCCCAACTCTATTGTTTGACCAAGTGTAGAGCCCTTTTTTTGGCTTAAAATCCAGTAAGTCCCATTGTTGAATCAAGTCTTCCACGAAGGGAAGGAAATGGTCCTTACTAATGATACCTCCTCTTTTTTCCTTTGGCTCAAAGACTAGATTGTAGTCTTCTGCTAGAATTATATTCTTGGGGGAGTAAGCATCTAGAAAATTAGATAGGGTTTACCAACAATATTTATTTTCTGCATAGAGGACTGGGACATAAAGATTAAAGAGGGTGAAGGTGATCTTACTTGCAAGGTGTCGGAGTTTGGTATAGATCTAGTGTTGCGTTTCGAAGGAGCTCTCGAGATGAAATTTGTCTTCCTCCCAGATTTCAGCTTTTGTTTTCCATTTCACTTTTTTGAGACTGAGAAGGGCAACCCCTTCTAATTTAGTCTCTTGGAGCATGAGGATCTTGGGGATTTTGATTTCAAAAGGTTCTTCACAGCTTCAACCTTTAAGGGATTCCCCAAGCCTCTGCAATTCCAAGAGACTAATCACATTATTTACTTGCAAAGGGGGGGCAGACCCTCCCTTGGGAGGCATGGTTCTAGTATTTCTGTCGATGGACATATCAATCGTGGGTTGGATACCTTGCATTTTTTGTCTCTCAGCCTCTTCTTCCCTTGCCTCTCTGTGAGATTTCCTCCCAACTCTTTTCCAAGGCCTCTCAAATGTATCATCTTTAGAGGATCCAGAGATCTCTGGAGACTTCTTCCTTGTCATCTCTGCATAGGATGGGGGGCTAGAGGCTCCTCTTGGTGATCCAACTTGTAGAGGGGCTATTTATTCTGGGCTTTTATCTTCTACCATAGTAATGGGCTGTTGTTCAACCTCTTCGGCTGCTGGAGCTAGGGGTTCTTTTGGGGTGCTGAGTATTTCAAAGGGGTTGCTAGATGTCTCCGCTCTTGGAGGGGTTGAGCTCCCCTCACCTTGTAGCTGTGCCATGGGAGGTGCTTGGCTCCGTGAGGGCACTCCTTTCCCTTTGGTTCTGTTATTTTGTTTAGCTATCGCTGATTTCTGGACCTGAGTCCATTGTTCTCCCTTCAAGTTCTCGGCCTCCTCCTCTACTTTATTTTTGCAATGCCTGGCAAAGTGCCTGTAGCCATGGCAAGGCCGACATTTAAACGGGAGTTGCTCGTAGTCTAACACTTTAACGTAGGACCAATCAGCCATTATGAGATTTATAGCTTCAGGGAGGCCTTCCTCTAGGTCGACTTCTAAACAGATTCTCACGCAAGATTACTGGTCCCTCCTTTCTGCACAATCTATATATTTTCCAAGCTTATTGCCTATGGTTTCTAGAGATTTTGGGTTCCAGGGGTGCAGAGGTAAGTGAGGCAGGCGTACCCAAAAGGGAACAGGGGAGGGAACATCCTGAGACAAATCAAAGTCTGGGGTCCATTGGTTCAAGTACAGACCCTGAGGGCCCATGAAATACGGGCCATTTCTGAAGATAAGATTCCTATCCTCTACCGAATCAAAGACAAAAACAAAGAAACCCTTACCGACTAAGTAACTTTTGATTACTTCTTTAACCAAAGATCTCCAGTTCCTTTGCACCTAGGCATCAATGACTTTGGGCGAGGGCCAAAGCCCGGTGAACTACCGTATAAGCCCCCGTTCTGCTAGATTTAGAGCCAATCTACAAGGTTCTTCAGTCGGCAGGGCAACCGTCTGAATGGCTTCTAACCTTTTGACAAATTTCTGTTGATGTTCTCTTGCTGGGCATTTGTTGCATGCTGCTACAAGATTCCTAAATGTCGTCAACTCGGGAGGAAGAGGAGGAGCGGCCTCGGGCCCCCCTCTTGGGGCCATGGCGGTGGAGCAACTCGCAGGTGCACTCTGGATCGTAGGTTCTCAAACGCACCGCACGCGGTACAATCTTGACCTAAATTATTTTACCTAGGTTACCAAATTCATGCATGCATTTAATAACTGTGATTATTAATTTAATTGAAATTTCAAGAATTTTAGATGAGAAATTTAGGGCACAATTTTTTATTCCAAAACACCATAAAAATAACTCAAAAGTTTTCACAATAGAAATCACCAGTAGTTAAATAAAATGTGCAACTAACAAATAGAATGCTAAATCTATGACACTATACTATTAAAATGGGATTCTTGGGAAGGATTTTACACAAATTTTCTGAGATAGAACCTCATAGGTACACTTCAAAAACTGCTCTTTACATGCTTACCCACTTGACTTGTAGAAAAATGATATTCATCCTGAGAAATTTGACATGGAATTAGTCAACTCGACCCTCAACGATTTCTCCCTAGGATCTGGCACTCATGCTAGGGTTTTATGCCAACTTGTCCCTTAAGATTAATCAACTCAATCCTCCCATTCTACCCTAGAAATTGGCACTCATGCTAGGGTTTATATCAACTTGTTCCTTCAACAATTTTGCCCCAAGGACTGGAAAATTAGTATTGTAAGAATGCTCGTCCTCAACTACAGATAATCTCCTTCAACAGAGGAACTCGATTTCCCTCTCAAAGAGATACTCAATCCTCCGTGCTAATACAAATTTGCGGGTCTTTAATAACCATATTCAACCCTCTAATTGGTGTAACTCGACCTTGGTTTTTTATAGTGGGAATCACCACCCTAATTTTCCAATCTTGCCCCACACTTAACTGCTCCAAAACCCTCACGAATTTGGCAGTTTGACCCACACTCAGCCACTCCACAAAAAACCTTCGTGATTTTCAACCTTTGAGAGAAGTCGCAGCTTGATTTAGGGCTTTCTTGAATTGACCTACAGAAAGTTTATTCTTAGATGCAAGTTCAACCTTCTAAGTCAATAATTTTACCCCATGCACCCTAATCTAATTAGGCTTCAAGGATGTAGTGAATTGACCCTTCTTGTGATCATAGTTTTAGCTTCTTGAAGTGTTTGTGACCCTCCATGCAAATAGCTTGGCCCATCCAATAGATGGATCACCCTAATTGAAATATACACCGTCTCCTTCAAAGTAGTAATTTGAACCCTTGAAATTACGTGGCTAGGTAACTCATGCTGACAACAATGGCAATACCTCAACCTAGATGATTGCAACTTGGATATGTTGGGATGGAAAGCACAATTTATTTCATAGGTACACTGCTATAGGTTATACACCTATTACAACCTTCTTGACACTAGGAAATGAATTTGGCCCCGTCAACAAACTCTTATGAATCTAAGCACTGTGAAATTACTCTTTAAACCTTCACATTGATGAAATTGCCCTTTAACCCTCAGGCTAACATAAAAACCCGACTTTCAATTATTAGGAGTGGTAGGGGCCAATTATCCTATTCCCTAATGAATAAATAACGACTCAATATGTATGGGGATTAGGTATCCCGTCCAATAACCAAACTAAATACCTAGTTCATCAACTGAATACCTAATTCTATGGCAAAGTCTGGAAATAACATTAACAAAAAAATTACCAAAATATCTGAATACCAACCTCTATAAAATGATTTGAAAATAACATTAACAAAAAAATACCAAAATATTTATGTTTAGAAACTCAATATTTGTAATTCATCAATGTGGAAGGTTAAAGAATCGTTAAGTCTAGATCAACCTTTTATTCTACAGAGGATCATTTTTCAATCACTCTCATTCGAGCTAATTGATTTTTTCACGTACTTAGAAACTTGAACACAATGGTAGACTCAATGGGCAATAAAGGAGCTTTCCCATATAGTTAGGGATAAAAATACGAGAGCAGATGCTTTATCAAAGATGGGTTTATCTCTGCCTCATGGTTCTAGGCGGATGCAGGTAACTGTGGATAGTGTCTGCCATCTGATCCAGGATTTCTCCCTGCCTAATATATAGTTTTTTCACATTTTGATGCTGCCAATCCGGTATGTTTTTTATTACCTGAACTGCCTCAGCACTATCTCCATATCTCTCAATATCGACATTTTGCATTAGACCAAGGGTTGATTCGTTATTCACCCATTCCTTAATCATGGGATTAGTGACCGTTATTTTTGTGAAGTTAACAATGGTATTAACAATTGGATCATAGGACGAGTCTCTTTGGTGGATCCTTTAAATACAATCATTGTTTACCCACATCCATCTCCGCTCTTCAAAATCCAGCTCGCATCTTGGAATAAGCACGTTCGAGAAGGTGGCGAATAATAAATCTCTAGCCACGCAACATTAAGAGAAATCATGTCTTAATCAAAAGAATATATGGCGATTCAAGACAGGAACTAGTGCTAACAAGTGGCCTCCAGATTTAATTCTTCCAGGACGGGATGCGTAAGACAGGAACTAGTGCTAACAAGTGGCCTCCAGATTTAATTCTTCCAGGACGGGATGCGTTTCAAGACAGGAAGTGGTGCTAACAAGTGGCCTCCAGATTTAATTCTTCCAGGACGGCATGCGTTTGCATAAGTGCGGAGCCCCTCGGCTATGGCGAAGCATTTAATTTACTACAGGCTAGTGTTATTATCTTCATGCCTACGTATGTCTCGAATGACATCCCACGGGGTTCATCGGGATCTTGGGCTGGATAGGGAAGCCCCACATTTTAATGCTTCAGGGCGATAGTGCAGAGAAAGACGAAGTAATTCAACGCATGGGATAGTCCTCCAGTTCTGTAGTGCGTTGTTATTGAGGGACTCCATCGGTGAACAATGGTAGCTTCATCCCTTGAAATTCATCTCGCAAAGCGATCTGCCATGGCAAATTTGGGTGATCAGTATTAGGAGAGCAAACCAGCTTCTGGTGAGACTGTTGGAGTCTGTCGAAGATCTTTTAACTGCTCTACATCAATAGAGTGTCGCGGAGGAAAGGGAGATAGAAAATCAATCCATCTGCTCATGGAATCCAAGCACGTCGTACAACGAAGCAATTTGGAACGATTTCAGGGGGAGATTAGGAGTTGACTAACACTCGAAGAAAAAGGCTCGTTGTAGGACGGTGACCAAGATATCTGTATATAATTGGCACGGATACAATTCGATTTGAACCTGCTTTAGTTAGTCGTACTGTTTATGAAATATTATAATGCTAAGCAAATATATTTTTATATTACGAGTCTTTTGCCAAGCTTCTAGCAGGCATATATTCAGAGTATTAAGAGCAAGAGCCAATAATTGTTATAAGAATAAGATATCTGTGAATATTTGGCAGGAATTTTGGAAGGGATTTAAGTTTTTTAAATAAAAGAAATATCTATTTTAATTATTTTTAAAAAATTTAGATAAATTTTCTTTTATATTTTTTAGAAATTTTAAATGTAATTTTGTATACCAGGGCACTTTTGCAAAAATTTAGCAAAAAAATATGTATAAAATAATTATTAGAAATTCAATTTTATTATATTAAATATGGATATGGAAATACATGTCAAATATGGTTCTAAGAACGTTATGTCCCTGCTAGATATCTAATTGACCTCTCTTTGAGATATCTAATTGACCAAAAACACATATAATACTTGTTAGAAATTCAACTTTATTATATTAAATATGGATATGGAAATACATGCCAAATATGGTTCTTAGAACATTATGCCCTGCCACATATCTAATTGACCTTTCCTTGAGATATCTCATTGACCTCTCCTCGTGATCTCCACGTTAACCCCGGTGAGAGGATTTGATTTGATCCCTCCTCTTCCGAGTGGCCAGAGTATATGTTTCAATAGTGAGACCCCTCCTAGCTAGATCAACTAAGGTAGACCACTCACCATCGAAACTAACCTTTTACACAATTAGGGATCTCACCAGAGAAATTCCAAGTGTTCAACTCAACAACAACAAAACAAAACAATACTCCAAACTACATGCCTAAAAAGTGAGCTCTCATCTCCTTTAATAGTCATGGACTATGAGAATACCACAGGTTTTTTTTTTTTTTTGAAGTGATTTATAATATTTCTTTTTCTTTAATTTTTTTAATCAACGGTCGAGATCACTTTGACAAGGATCACTCGAACTAGCCATTGGGAGATTTATCTTTAAATAGGAGATCAGTTGTCACTTGAGATCATTCGATCTTTGTGTCGAGTGCTAAGTGAAAGCTCTCATGTAATCTTTTTTATGAGTAATAAAAAAAGACTTTGGGGTTAATTTCTACTGGTGTTACTCTTCGTGGAAACGCTATAAGATGTGTTATTTTCATACATAGATTTCCTTTCAACCATTGATGATAGCTTTCTGAAGAGTGATTTGAGCACAGGTATCTTGCTCAATCACTGGGGTTTAAATGGTAATTTAAGTTTTGAATATAATAGCAGGTATCTTTATTAAATCTGAATTTTATTATTGTTTTCTCGCTCTACGTTAATAGTTGAATTAAGTTGTGCAATAAATTCTTGATTTTGAGATCATCGGGCATTCAGGGAAGTTTTCAATTGGACCAGCCAACTCCCAATTCATATTTTCTGAAGAGCCCAACTTGATTGGATCTTGGGCTTATCATAAGAAATTTTATTGTTGATAAATCCGACTTTTAAGAGTGTTAGATTATTAGATTTTGGAGCGGAGTTGGACTCACACTTGCCAGATCTAATAGATCTGTTGTCCCTGTGCGTAGATATGTAATTTTATTTATTTATTTATTTCTGACTAAGTTTTCTGGGGTTTCATTTATATTTGGGTTCTGGTTATTTGTGTTTTCAGGAATAAGTTGCAGATTTGAAGACGAAGTTTGATTTTGAAGTTAGATCTTGGCCCTAAAGGGTAAGATCTAGTCTCAAAACCAGTTTCTGCAGGGGCGTTATTTCACAGTCCAAGAGTTTTTTTTTTTTTTTTTTGAAATCTGGAAATATTTTTAGGGGTTTCACTAAGAAATCTGAAGCCAAAGGATTTAAATTTTTTATTAAGATTTCTGGAAAGTTTTGAGGGGTCTCTAGACCACCTGTCTGTTGCTGCCTCAGGTTTTCACTTTTTTTTTGTTGCAGGAAAATTTTGAAATTTCTTTGAGTGAAATATTTCAAACCCTCACTGCTCTTGATACCCATCAAATCCTCCCTTTCTCCTATCTGTTTCTTCTCCACTTCCACTGCTTGACTGCCTTTGCATTGATATTTCCTTCTCTCACAACAACTTAGCCATATGCATGCATTTCCTAGGCTCCTTCGTTTGCACATCTATATACTGCCATATACTGTGTCTTCATATATTGCCCCTTTCTTTCATTACCAATCCATTTCCTCTCTTCCTCTCCACGTAGTTGGCTAATCCCTCAACGTCACCTGCATGCTACCACAAGCATCCTCGTAGCAACATTCTCTTTCCTTATCCGTAGCTCAATCCTTCCGCCCCATGTCGCCCTCACCCTGTCCGTCGACTTGGAGAATCCTCATTCCCTCGCTCCCTCTTCACCATCTTTGGTCTCACCATCGCTTAGGTTTCCTCTTTTTCCTCACCTGTTATCTCCAAAAAAAACACATCAAACTACGTCTCTCCATGCTGCCATCGAACCCTTTCCTGTTGTCGAACTAATCTTCATCCACCAGCATGAGTCCCTTGCTACCCCTCCTGCGTAGCTACCTCCTCGAATCTCCATCCCTCTGCAGTATCTCCATACGTAGACCTTTCATCCGTTTGATGACCGTATTTTATTCACCCTTACTATTGAATCCAATTTGTTGTCCATTCCTGCGTTCTCCATCCAATTCCATCACCTTGCTCCATTCCGTTGAATTTTGCTCATCCACATACCTACACAACAACAAATACACATATCCGCTTTATTTTTTATGTTTATATTTATTTTTAACTAGGGTTAGGTTTCATGTAAATAAAGCTCAAGTTACATTCATTAAAACATTTAAAAATCCTTAAAAAAAAAATGAAATTCTCAAAATTTAAAAGATTCGATTTTTTTTTGTTTCAACTCCTCCCTCTCGTTTGAATTGACTTCTGTTTTCATTCTCATCTTATTTATTTTGAGTTTGATCTTTTTTAATTAAAAAAAAATCTAAGTAGTTTATTTTTGTGGCTAGAAAATAAATGGAGATAAATTTTCCTACTTAAAGATTTAAAATTTTTATGTGGCCTCTGGCTCATTAAAATTTTTTTTAAAAATTATTAAGCCAGTTCGATATGTTTTGGTCACTTTTATTGATCATTTACTGCATTTAATCTTATTTAGCACATTGCAAAAGATTTCCTAAAGGACTGGCTAAATTTGTCAATTCTTAACTCCTTCTTGGTGTCTTTTGTGCTAAGGTAAAATTTAAAGGTAAGTTTTCGTGGTATTAGTATTTTTCATTTATTTATAGTTAAATGTGTTTAAATTTTTTATATCTAAAGGTTAACTATGGGAAAGTGATTAATTTCCTAGATTTGGGGCACTAAGCATAATTATTTAAATTCTAGGATCTAAACTGGTTAGCGTTTAAATCTTGTGGTTGATTAAAATATTTGTATCTCTTGAAATTTAATTGCTAAGACATTGTGCATCTGTGAAATTTGTTGTCGTTGCTTGAATTTTTTAATGCTCGTTACATGTTAGACATTTGGCAAATGTTTCCAAGCGATTGTTAAAGAGTTTTATTGTAAAATTATAAACAGAGTTCATATCTTTGTTTCTTAAGCAACAATTGCTAATCAATTACTTGGATCATTGACTCCATAAAAACAATGGTATTAATCATTTAAAATCTAGTCAAATTCCAAATCTTGCTAAGCCTTAATCAAGTACTTGATTGTCTCACTGTGTCTCCCGAACTGATTGATTCCAAGCTAGTTCTTCTTTATCCCATTTTCCATAGGTCTACCCCCTTAGGTTGTTGTAGGAAAATAGGTTAAACAGAGAGATTTGGGGATCAGGGTGACAACCCCCAATCTTGAGTGTGTTGCGGTTGCCATAGACATTTTGGTGCGACAATGCAATCATTAAAACCAAATATATGAGAAAGAGCTTCCCCACTATAAACTCACATAGCATATCGAATTAATAACAATGAGAATAAAAACTAATGGAATTAAACTTAAGAGTTCAAAAATATTTTAAAACATCTTATATGACTTAAAACATTTAAGGAAGAATGAAATATCCAATGACTTATTAACTTCAATTCAACCATTAAAACCAAACGTATGAGAGAGAATTAAATTTATTTCATCCTACTATCACTTATTCTAATTCAAAGTCCACTGGAGAGGTGTAAAACAACAAAACAAAATTAAGAATAAATTAAATTGTTTTCTTCTAAATGTTTGATTTAATAAAGAATGTAAAATGATAAAGAAAATTTTAGAAAAGGTAAGTTAGGAAAATGAATGGAAAGTTATATAAGTAGATCTTAAAAAAGAAAAAAGATGAGTTCATGAAAATTAGGTGAGAAGAATTAATATATCTAGGCAAGAATAACACAAAGTTTTTTTGGCAGGAACTTCAACCAAGGAAGAAGCAAATAAAAAATAATATTACAGTAAATAGTTTGATTATGCAAGACAACTCTATGGGAAAGAATCAGAGGTTGAGCCTCCCCCAGGATCAACACAACTATAAAACTTTTCATGTTACAGGAGGTGGAGATTGGAAGTAAGAAGTTGAAAACATGAAAGGTAAAGGACCTGGTTGAACTTCAAGCAGAGTATCTAAAATGGGAAATGAACACTCTTGCATCGCACATCATGAATATATTCAACAACATCATTCAACAAGGATTATCAAGAGACTAGACAACTAGCCTAATAATACCCCTTTTTAAAAGTGGAGACATTAATAATCCTTCCAACTATAGAACCATTATGATCAATCCTTTGTTTGCAAAGATTTTCGGCAACATGGTAGAAAATAGAATTAGTGAGTGGGCAGAAGTAAAAGAAAAGAGAGCAGAATGGCAAGCAAGTTTTAGGACGAAGCATCCTACAATGGATCATGGTATCATGCCAAGACACATTATTGAAAAGGTTTGGGGGGACAAAAAAAAAGTATTTTGCTTCTTTGTTAACTTCAAAAAGGCATTTGGCATAGTTCCTAGAGAAATGTTTTGGTGTAGAATGGAAGAACTTGAAATTTCTTTGCATTACAGAGTCACTTTCCATAGGCTCTATGAAGATGTGAAAGTCAAAATTAGAACTTTAGCAAGCATTTAAGAAAGCTTTAGAAGTGACATTGGAGTCAATCAAGGGTACCCTTTATCCCCTACTTTTTTTCCTTTATATATTGATAAACTGGAAGCGTAGTTAAATTTACAAGGTGGAGATGGTTTTCAGTTGGGGGAGCTTGTGATAAAGCTTCTTTTATATGTTGATGACCTTGTATAGATTGCTAATTTGGCCTATGGATTGTAGATGCACCTATATTCCCTTCAAAATTTTTGTAGGGTAGTGGGGATGCAAATCAATACTAGCAAGACCAAAATAATGATTTTCTCTAATAAAAGGAAGTAGAGCCAACATATGTTCTTCTTTGAAGGCAACATTCTTGAAGAAGTAAATGAGTACAAGTACCTTGGGATTGATTACAACAACAAGCTTAATTGGGAGGACTGTAGAAAGAAGAGAATTTTAGGAGGGTGAAAAACATTATATGCTCTTCAAAACAGGTGTAGAGAGGCAGAGTTATGGGATTGAAAAACGATTAAAGTGCTTTTTGGACTCCTTTGTTGTCCAATGATGCTATATGAGTGTGAATTGTGGGCTAGCAGCACATTAGTCTAAAAAAGGGAACAAAGTGAGAAAATCCAAAAACACTTGATCATGAGCAAGTTCAAAATAAAAAGCTCAGTTCCTTATGAGATAATGTTGAGTAAAACAAGAGTAGCTGCTATTGAAGTAATTGCTATGGTGCGTATCTAAGATATCTAAAAAGAATTGAGCAAATGGGAGTATGTAGATGGCCTAATGTTATTTTCAATGAAGACATGAGTGAAAGAAAAAAAACATGGATGAGACAAAACCACACATGGATGCAAAAATGGAATATCTACCTCAATGCCTATCCCACAAATAGAAAGGAGTTTAAGAATTTGTTATGAACAAGCTCCATAAATATATATGGGGAAAATAGTTGGGTAGAAAGAAGAAATACTATGTTCAGGAATTCAACCCTACTTGTGATCCCCAACAAAAAGAGTACATTAGAGCAGCGAGCATTCTGTGGAGGGCAAAGGTTCTTATTTCTCACTTAAAAATTAACTTGCATCAACTCTGGTGTGAAATATGACAATGGAAAATACATAATAAGCTTAGGAAGAACATGTGTGTACATTTTGCACATTTGAGGCAGTGGAATCAAAAACACATGTCGTTTTGGAATGTGGTGCTTTCAGAGACATCAGGGACATATATGAAAATATGTTAGCTTTGGTCCATTAGCATTGTTTTTTTAGTAAAGGCACTGTTAGAAGATTGAGCTAGCTTATCATCAATTTGAATAAGGAAAAAAATGAATTGCAAAAAGCGAAAAACAAAGACACTAATAGTCCCATAAACTATTTTTCATGGTTTCAAGGAGGGAATAACTAATCTTCCTTGGGAAAAATAATCCCAAATTATTTTGGAAAGAACTCCAATCGAGAAAGATATAAACTAGAAATAATATTACAACTTCTAAATGGTTTGACTATGCAAGACAACTCTATGAGAATGATCCCAAGGTTGACCCTCCCCCCTTGGTCAACACTGATATTGAACTCTTCATGGTGCGAGAGGTAGAGATGGGCATCAAGAAGTTGGGTGTTGGAAAAACAAAAAGACTTCGCTGAACTCCAAGCAAGATATCTAAAATGGGACTCAAAGATTCTTGCACCTCACATTACAAAAATTTTCAACAACATCATACAACAGGGGCTCCCCACAGATTAGACAACTAGTCTGGCAATACCTCTTTTCAAGAGCGGTGACATCATTAATCCCTCCAATTATAGGACCATCATGATAAACCCTTTGTTTGCAAAGCTATTTGGAAGCTTATTAGAAAATAAAATTAGCAAGTGGGCAGAAGAAAGAGATAAGTGTGCTAAAGGAAAAACAGGTTTTAGACCTAAACATTCCATAGTTGATCATTGTATAACTTTAAGGCACATCATTGAAAAATTTTGGGAGAAAAATGAAGTCTTTTTTTGCTTTGTTGATTTCAGAAAAGTGTTTGACACGGTTCCTAGGGATAAGTTTTGGCACGGAATGGAGAATCTTGGGGTTCCTAAACATTTGAGAGCAACTGTGCATAGGCTATATGAAGAGGTGAAAGTCAAAATTATAACTTAAGCAGGCATTTCTGAAAGTTTTAAAATCGATATCGGGCTCAAGCAAGGTTGCCCACTATCTCCTACCCTTTTTGGTTTATATATTGAGAAGCTTGAGGAGTGGTTAAATTCACAAGGGGGTGATGGTATTTATTTGAACAAATTTGTTATAAGACTTATTTTGTATGTCGATGACTTTATTTTGATTGCTAAATCGACTCTTGGTTTGCAAGAGGACTTACTATCCCTTGAGCATTTTTGTAGAAGTCTGGGGATGCAAGTCAATATCAGCAAAATGAAAGTAGTGGTTTTCTCTAAAAAAACACAACCAACATAAGTTCTACTTTGAAGGGAACACTTTGAAAGAAGTTGCAGATTACAAATACCTCAGAATTGACTGCAAAAAAAATCTAACTTGGGATGGTTGTAGAAAGAAAAGAACTTTGGGGGGTTGGAAAACATTTTATGCTTTTCAAAATATGTGTAAAGAGGCAGAGATATGGGATTGGAAAACCACTCAAACTCTTTTTGGGCTTCTAGTGATTCCAGTTATTCTCTATGGTTGTGAATTATGGGCCAATAATACATTCAACATGTAGTGGAAACAAATTGAGAAAATTCAGAAGCGTTTGATTACAAACAAATTCAAGATTAAAAGTGCAGTTCCTTATGCTATCTTGTTAAGTGAAGCAAGGTTTGCTCCTATTGAAGCAATTTCTATGGTGTGAGTCATAAGGTATTTAAAAAAAATTGAGCAAATAGAAGAGGGTAGATGGCCTAAGGTTGTCTTTAATGACATATTGTGCAACAAAAAAAAGGTTTGGATGCAACAACATAACAAATGGTTTAGTAAATGGGGTATTTACTTGAACATGTGTCCCATAAACAACAAAGAGATAAAAGCTTTTGTTATGGATAAGTTTTGCAAGTTTACTTGGGATAAAGAGCTAGGAAGAAAGAAAATGTACTATATTGATAGAGGCCAATATCTATTGGAAAGCCAAAATTCTTATTGCTCAGTTAAGGACTAATTCTCATCAACTCCGTTGTGAAACACAACGTTGGAAAAGACCAAAAGAAGTGTAGGAGGAAAGAAATATGTAGTTTTTCTTTTTTTTTAAAGAAAATGGAAACATCAAAGCATGTCATTCTAGAATGGGAGGCCTATGCAGATATCCTGGAAGCTAGCTCTAGGGATAATTGAGAAATTGAAAGTATTTTTTTTTGTAAAGCTTCACAGAAAAAACCAAATACCTCAATCAGATGATTAAAAAATCTGTCCAGTAAACTCTCTTTAACTAAGTAAACATTAAAATAATTTTCCCTGTTCCAGTCCCTTCATTTTATAAATTAAACACACATCAAAATATCAAGACAAGTAGAAACACGTTCCAATACTCGTAAAAAATAAATCAGATATGATAATTTTATCGTCCTTGCATAACCCTTGTTTCCATTCGTTTATATTCGACGTGGAAACGGCGTGGCCGCATGTAAATAAAATGAAGTGATAGAGTAGCCGGGAGCTCAAGGCCAAAGAAAAGGATGCGTCCACAGAGCGTCGGTTGAAGCATACGATTACCATCACTTCTGGTAAATATATCTTTTTGTTGTGCTACCTGCCTGAGATGATGACATTGGACTAGTGACGGTCCCGCTATCTCATATTCGTTCATCGCTTTGTTGGGTGTGTACAGAATTCTAAATTCAGAAATCATACGAGGGGGGATTTTGCATTCATGGCTTCTTCATGCAACTGCCCTGCGAGTTGTTGTTTCGTTACAGATGCCAATGGATTGCCTGGCCGCCGCCAAAATCCACCTGCCCTCACTAAATTGGCAGGCAGACTCAGTTTCTATTCTTTCCCTCCTACGCCAGCCACTGGTGGTGGAAGGACATTGACAGTTGTTTCTGCCAAAAGGGTATCATCAAGCCGAAGGACAGAACGAGTCGATGAGAGGGATATCATCTCCTCTTCTTTTTCTTCCGCTTCACCAGCCACTGTCCCACTAGAAGAAGAAGCCGAAGATGATTTTGATGAGGAATATGATGATCCTAAACTACCCGGAGAGGATCCTGACTTTTGGGAGGGCGCCCAGTGGAATACCTTTGGTTTCATCATTCGGTATTTGTGGGCCTTTGGTTTCCTCTTTGCAGTAAGCCTTCACTTTCTCGGATCCCAATTCTGCAAATAGTATTTCGTTCCTTGTAATTCGTTCAACTCTGTGCTTGATTGATGGTTCTAAAAGCAGCATAACTGTAGATAGTGTATTCTGGCAATTGTATAATGTCTCTAACTATCTATAGTTTCACAACTGGCTGCAGTATTCAGATAGTCTTGTATATCAGCTTTTGCCAGAAAACAGCAATTTTCACAGTCTAGGCACTCCCCTCCCATCAAAGGGTAAATCATATCCCAACTAATTGTAATCTAAACTAGATTCATATAATTGGGATGCAGGCGCCCAGGAATTATTCAAAGAAAATTGGTATGACGGAATGAAACATAAGAGTTGAAAAATGGCACCAGCTATATAATTCTCCGAACTTGTGCTATGGTAAAGAGCCTTTCAGCTAAAACAGAGAATTCAAGATATCATAAAGTGATTTACACCTCAAAAGGCAATGACCTATCGGGAAATGACCTTAGGCACCAAAATCTGAGAGGTCTTCCATCAAAAACCTATCACCCATTCTTTTCGTGCCAATATATAGTTGAACTGTAGGAGTATTTGTGCTTACTTATGATGTTAAAGAATCTCCCTGTTCTGGACTCTTGAGCTTTTAATTTCGGTTGGTCCTTTAATTCATACTTGCATATTGTGGCCTGTCAACTTCAGTGCAGGGACAGCCATAATCGAGTATGAGAGCCCACAAACTAAACATTTCTACATTCCAAATCTAACATACGCAAAAAAATAAATCAATCCATTCCCTAACATGACTCAAGTACTAAAAGTAAGTAAAAGAAAGCATTATATTCATCATAAGAGCATTAAATGCCGAGCTATTCTCATGAAGATTCAAAATGAATTACAATGGAGCCCAAGGAGTGCTTAACAGACCTAGTTTAGGATTCTAACTCAAGGGGATGAAAGAGAACAACAGCAACCCCCTAATTTTAGGTAGAAGCTCCTCTATATAGGCAGATAGTCAAATGAGTCTTTGCCCTCTTCCGTCGACTGGTCGAATTAAAAGTAAACATTGTAATCATGAAGTATCTCGGAAGACAGTACATTGAATAATAAGCTAGAAGCCTAGATACAACAACCTCCATTATCCTTGCAATCAATAATGTTGTCAGTGACTAATCTTGAGCCAAAAAATACATCAAAAACTGAACTAGCAGAAACGTCTTGTACATCAAAATGCTCTTCATCTGTCTAACTTATATCTTCACACATCATATATTTTATTTCATTGTTCTTTTGGTGCACTTTCTTCATCTGATAATTTGCTACAAGTTAACTTTAACATTTCATAATGTCATGAATCTTGGAGGGGCACAATTATCATCCTCATTCAATCTTTGAAGAAGATGACAGATCAATCTGCCATACAGGGCTTTTCCAAGATCTACTTTTTCCTATCAGCATAGAGTATTCGCACACACCCAGAAATATTCATGTATAGACCAAAGGATTTCTAATTCTTGGTAAGCTTTCTATAACCTAACTAGTATTTCATATACTCTCAGACATGGAAGAAGAAGATGGATCAATTCTCCATGGAAAAGTTCAACAAGATCTGCTTTTTCATATGTTAGCATGGATTCTTGGCTTGTAGACACATATATTAATGCATGGATTCTTGGCTGATTTTGACACCTAAGCATGTCCTCTGACACTTGAATAATCACCAAATAAATATTATTTATAGGAAGTTTAGGATCCAATTGGGATTTTAAGTCAATACCATTTTTATGACAAGGCATGGGTAGTTCAACCATATCAAGAATCAGGGCTCAAAACCTACTTATTTTCAATATCTAATAAAACAACTTTGAACTATGATCACTGATTTTTCTAAATACATACCATTCCCACATTTCGGCAAGTACAAAAGTATGAATCTCATAAGGGAATTGGAAGAATCAGATCAAATAAAAGTAAAATTTCTAAAACCAACTTCAATAAAGCCAAAGAAGGCCATTATCTTGCTAATCGATTTATAATGTTTATCTATTTAACCTTTCCCTATCGATTAAAGATATAATCAAATTTAGATACTTAATTTTTTTTTCCATTTTGAATTTGAATTCGAAGGCTGTATAATGACAAAACAATTCTGATTAAAAATTGTCGCTTGAATTTGATTTTTGATGTTGAATCCTTTGCTCCCAGTCACGATGTCTAGAAATAACCTCATTTGTTAGTGTATAATATTGGGAACGTTCGTTTTCCTTTTTTAGCATAAAGAGTTACTCATTCATCCTCATAATAATGGCTACTGTTATACATTCATTAAAGGTTGCTATTATGGATGCTCACATTTATATCCCTTTCACTTGTAATGTCTTTGTATTAAGCCTATATTAAGTCTTTAGTAACTTCCACTCATAAGTGTCTCTCAACTAAACCTATTTTAAGTGTTTAGTAACTTCCACTCATAAATGTCACTCATCGAGGATTTTAACCCCTCCTTTTCTGAAAAATAGTGGGATCACTAATAAAATGGCTCTTATGCATTAGAGTAGAGACTTTTGTGAAGTGTGCTGTTGCAGGTAGTCTTAAAGAGACTATTTTGGTCAAGAGTGTTGTGTCCATATTGCCTTGGCTTTTGACTTGAGTTGGTGCCAATACTGTCTTAGGAAAGTTTCAGATTCAATACGCTGGGATTTGAGCAACTCAGATGTTGTTACTAGTAGCTACTATTTGATTTCCTCATGCAGTTAGTGCTGTAAATAATAGAATTTGCTATTTAATCTACTGTCGGAAAATCTCTGGAATTTTTGTTGTTAGTACTGAATCTGATGTTGGTGGTTTTTTTGTTTCTGTTATTTGCTGCTGTAGCACCTATCAACTTTTAGATTTCAGGGAAAAATCGAATTTCAAGTTTTGGCTCATCACAGTGGGCATCAGAGCCAATTTCTTGGTTTTGTGGAGAAACCCTAACACTGGAATACTTTATTAGAGAGGTAGTGAGTTTATCAATAGTCATTCGGGATTATCTGGGCTTATGGGAAACTGATGGTAAAAAATCTCCTGAAGATATCACTTGTTTATCACCTCTATGAAGAAGCTCGGAAAATGTTTTTCTTTGTACTTGAGGATCCTACAAAGGGGACTCTTGTTGCTGGTATATCAACGCCAAACACTTCCAAGAACAATGAGGTTATGCAGGGAAGTGTTGATTCTTATATTTATGATTCATTCTATAGATATAATGTAGATAAGGCAGCTTCTTAGATTGAAATGTATGGTCTTCAGTGTTGAAGAAAGTGTAACTAGGTTAGGTCTTCATAAATGTACTCTTGATATTTGTATTTATTCAAGAAAAGAAATATTATTTTTTTATATTTATTAATGGGTTTCTTGCTCATTGAAGTAGGTCAAGCACATATTTAAGTGATTCTAGGAAGTCAAAGAGTCAATGTATTTATTGAAGACCCTTAAGGGCTTGTTACACCATGTAATAATATGTATTAGAGTCATAAGAAGACCTCCAAGCAAAGTCATAAGCCTCCTCCAAGCAATGGCACCAACCATCAAAAGAAGCAATCCGAATTATGTCAAGCAAGTTGGCCTCAAGCCTTCATGTTGGCCTTAAGTCGGCCTAAAAGAAGGAGACAAACTCCTATATAAGGAGTCAATTGACCTCCTCAAAGTACAATGATATCATCTCTGAAATCAGTGATAAAGAGGACGAGTGAAGGGTACGGAAAAGTCAAGGAAAGAGGTCTCCAAGTGCAGCGAAGAAGGAAGGAAGAAAAGCAAAGTTTTGGGACTGTTCTAGGGCTAATTACAGTCACACGTGCGAAGGCAAAGAAGGCTATTCTGCTGTCATATCAAGCTCTCCTATTGCAGTCATAAAGGAGAAGTGTTTGGGCTAGAAAAGAGTTCCTATAAGGCCTCTCACTCAAGCGAGGAAAAAGGCTATACAAGCGAAGGAAGAAGGAGAAGTCTAACATAGTTCTTGTGAGGGTATTCCCTCATATGTGTGAAGAACTAGGGCTGCATTACTGCTGCTCTAAGTCTGCAATCTTTGTGAAAGAAAAGAAGGCTCAGTTGGGAGGCAACAAGGTCATCTTCTTAAGTTAGAAAGGCTCCATCTCAAGCGAAGGAAGAAAAGGACAAGGATCATTCTAGAGCATACAATCTAAGGTTTCTACAGTTGCCGAAAGAAGTGCTGAAGGGAGGAAGACAAAGCACTGGAAGGAGGAGGACGAAGTGTTGCAAGAGGAAGTAATCTTGAAAGGGCTTGACTTGTGCTTGGAGGATCTTCTTGTCAAGGGTCTAGGGTTTGGAATTGATCAATAGAAGCTTCAATAAGAGAAATTTACGAAAGAATTTTCCTCTCTAAGGGAGAGAGGTTTTGCCTTGGCAGAGAGCCAACATCTTGTCTTCTTGTTTCTTGTGTTTTCGTAGCAGTTTGATGAGGTAAAAACACACACTAATAATAATAAGAAGAAGATCAAGCTAACAAAGATAAATTGTAAAAGTGCTTCACAAATTGTTATCAAGTCTAGGAGAATCCCACTATACATAATTGCCCTTGATTCTTGAACATGGTATCGGAGCTAAGGTGGCACATCAAGGAAAGGGCATCTCAAGAACACTCATAAGGTGATTCTTCAAAGAAGAACATCTCAAGGACATCTACAAGGTTGAAGCATCAAACCAAGAAGTCTCAATCTCATCAAGGACAAGAAAGGACTACAAAGCAAAAGGAGAAGCCTTTTGTACAAAGGCACGTACAAGAAGAGCAAATCAAGAAAAGACCTACATCAAGCCACACCATCTTCAAAAGGAAAAACTCTACAAGCACAAGTCATCAAGCAATCAATAAAGTCCATTTGAAGAAAGCAACTTGAAGAACATCAAGATCCAAGGAAGTCAAGCCATCAAGTCTTCAAGAAGAAAGCAAGTCCACTACGTCTCAAACTCTAACAAATAAGTATATGCCCCCTTCTGATTATACATCAATGTCTTTTTGCAAGGAAAGTAATAACTTGGTTGGGACCACTAACTTCCTTGCATGGAAGAAGAAGACTGATTTACTTCTCAAGGAGAATGAACTTCTAGAACACATCAAAGGGAATATCACTATCCTTGCTAAGGAACAAACTCAAGCCTTAAGGCAAGTACAATAAGGATGAGACGAGCTCAAAGGATTCTAATAGAATCCATCAAAGACTCTCTCATTCCTTATGTCTCCAAACTTGAAACATCAAAAGGAATCTATGACAAGCTTATAGAGCTATTCTCGGTAAGCACAACTGGAGCAGTGATATCTCTTCGAAATGATTTGTATAAGTTGAAGATATCAAAGGAAGTAATAGTGCCATACTTCAAGAGCTAGGAGAAGTCATGTCTGACAGAGAAATGACAACCGTAGTACTTAGTGCTCTCCCTGAGGATTGGGGCAACTTCACATCAAGCATATAGGCCAAGAAGGAAGCTACTCCACTAAGTGAATTGTGGTCTCTATGCAAGATAGAGTAAACTAGACTCAAAGCAAAAGAGGATGTGGGATCAAAGGAACAAGCATTTGCAACCATGGCCAAGGAAAAGGGAAAATTTGGCAAATTTGGTCCACAAAGAACAAGCAATAGAGATATGTCCAAAATCCAATGCTTTGGATGCCAAGAATATGGACACTACAAAAGGAATTGTCCAAAACTTAAGAAGGACAACAACAAAAAAAGAAAAAGGGAAGAATCTCACATGACTTAAGAAGTGAAAGAAGAAGACAAGAAGCAAAAGAAGGAAGATCCTTCGGATCTCTACTATGACTAAGTCTACTTCTTTACTTAAAGTCTTCTTTCAAAGTTTCGAGTAGTATAGGAGCATGTAGGAATAGAATAAAAATGCATGGCTAGAAACATCTTCTAGAATCTAGAAGCATGATATACATAGATTTCAAAATACTCATGTAAAATGAGCATTTAGAAATAGAACAAAATGCATGGTTAGAAATATCTTCTAGAATATAGGAGCATAGTGTACATATAGCTTAAGATATTCATATAGAAGGAGCATACCTATTATAAGACCTCATCCATGATAAAAGAATAAGTGATCATGATTGTAAATCCTAGAAGGCCACCATCATCAAAAGAAAGAGACATTTGCAGGATGAGGATCTACAAGATCCTATGACAAGAATCTTCAAAAGAAGGTTCATAACTAAGAGCAGATGTGTCAACAAGAATTCCATTCATGGAATACAAGGAAGAATGGTGTGCAGGCAAGAATGGATGAAGCAAAGAAGGGCTACATAAATCAAGAAGGACCATCAAATGAAGCTGACATGATCAAAGCAGAATCAAGATGAGGTATGTATACACTAAAGGTAAAGTCATATCATCTTATATATTATTAAAGTCATGGGAATAGATCTAAGGTATGATCAAGTGCAAAAAAGCTCTTTCACCGAAGACATACTCAAGAGCATGTACAAGTCAACAATAGAAGTGCTCACATAACGAGCATAAGTTTGTTGACTACTCCATGAAGCAAGTGAAGAAGAAAATACTCTCCTAAGGAGTACAAGATTGCTAACTAAAAGACATGTGAAGAAGAAATGCTGACTAGTTCAAGCAAGCAGGAAAATAAGAAAGTGCTCTCATGGGGAAGTATAAGGTTGCTATCTAAACAACTCAAGAAGAAGCAAATGAAGAAAGAGATCAAGCATGTGAAGAACACCATGGTCATAAGGAATCACTATCCGACAAAATCCAGTAAAGACATCTCCCGAAAGAAGGCATGACAACTCTGATAAAGGAAGAAAAAGATCAAAGGACCCTTGACAGTTATGAAGGCCTTGGAGATATTAAGGTGTAGATAGCTGATTAAACTCTACGAAGATGTCATGATGAAGAGGTCGTCCAACAAAAGCACTATCTAATGTTGAAGCTAGTCGGGATGAAGTCATGAAGAGCTACCAAATCGAAGCATGGAAATAAGCAAGTACAACTAAGCATTTATGTGATAAGTATTCTAAAAACATAGACAGATGACAAAGGAGTAGCCAGATGATAAAAGAACTTGACACACATCTAGAGGGACACTCTCCATGAAGAAGCAATGGCATGACAAGCTAAGAAGGAAAGTGATCGATGACCGGTGCCCTACCAAGAAGAAGTTAGAACAAAGAATTCATGACATCAGAGAAGGAGATCAAGCAGCTGAAGGACCCATGAAGGAGAAGTCGTTGATGAATGGACAAGTCCCTAGCTAAGAGGGAGTTATAACAAGTTCCCAATTACAAAGGAACTTGGACAAGTACCTTGTCAGAGGATACTTGGGCATATCTTCCTCAATTGAGGGGAAGAGATAGACACAACATTCTTGTCTTCACTTGGGAAGAAAGAATGGGAGGATTGGGTAATCATCTGGCATTTGATACTCTTTGAGGATGTGTAGGGCATCCAAGACAAGAGTAGGCAAGAGGATCGCTATTCTTTGAGGGTTGGGAACCCAAGACAAGAATAGTCCTAGAAGGTCATACTCAGTGAACACCTGGGTGGGTATGTACCTTGAGAGACAATGACTAAGGTTTCTATAAGTCACTGGTCTCACCAACATTATTCTCTGATCTAATGAGAGATAAAGTTGTTAGTCAAGGCCTTGCTATGAACAATGTTGGTTACTATGATGCTATAACAGATGGATTGCAAATCTGGTTTCTCTTATGTGAACTCTTCAAGATTCAAAAATACCCAAACACCTT
This sequence comes from Pinus taeda, assembly GCA_000404065.3. Classification (NCBI taxonomy): domain Eukaryota; kingdom Viridiplantae; phylum Streptophyta; class Pinopsida; order Pinales; family Pinaceae; genus Pinus; species Pinus taeda. Next base: position 276,323 of record APFE031127207.1, read on the forward strand.
GTAATGATTTATGAATACCTCCCTAGTTAAGAGGGAGTGTTGAAGAGAGTGTAACTAGGTTAGGTTTTCATACATGTACTCTTGATATTTGTATTTATTCAAGAAAAGAAATGTTATTTTTGTTATATTTATCAATGAGTTTCTTGCTTATTGAAGTAGGTCAAGCACATATTTAAGCACTTCTAGGAAGTCAAAGAGTCAATGTATCTATTGAGGACCCTTAAGGACTTGTTACACCATGTAATAATATGTATTAGTCATAAGAAGACCTCCAAGCAAAGTCATAAGCCTCCTCTAAGCAATGGCACCATCAAAAGAAGCACTCTGAATTATATCAAGCAAGTTGGCCTCAAGTCGGCCTAAAAGAAGGAGGCAGAGTCCTATATAAGGAGCCATTCGACCTCCTCAAAATACAATGATATGAAATCAGCGAGAAAGAGGATGAGTGAAAGGTACGGAAAATTCAAGGAAAGAGGTCTCCAAGTGCAACGAAGAAGGAAGGAAGAAAAGCGAAGTTTTGGGATTGTTCTAGGGCTAATTACAATCACATGTGCGAAGGCAAAGAAGGCTATTCTGCTATCATATTGAGCTCTCCTATTGCAGTCATAAAGGAGAAGTGTTTGGGCTAGAAAAGAGTGCCTATAAGGCCTCTCACTCAAGCGAGGAAAAAGGCTATACAAGCAAAGGAAGAAGGAGAAGTCTAACATAGTTCTTGTGAGCGTATTCCCTCACATGTGCGAAGAACTAGGGCTGCATTATTGCTGTTCTAAGTCTACAAACTTTGTGAAAGAAAAGAAGGCTCGGTTGGGAGCCAACAGGGTCATCTTCCTAAGTTAGAAAGGCTCCATCTCAAGTGAAGGAAGAAAAGGACAAGGATCATTCTAGAGCATACAACCTAAGGTTTCTATAGTTGCTGAAAGAAGTGCCGAAGGGAGGAAGACAAAGTGCTGGAAGGAGGAGGACGAAGTGTTGCAAGAGGAAGTAATCTTGAAAGGACTTGACTTGTGCTTGGAGGATCTTCTTGTCAAGGGTCTAGGGTTTGGAATTGATTAATAAAAGCTTCAATAAGAGAAATTTACGAAAGGGTTTTCCTCTCTAAGAGAGAGAGGTTTTGCCCTGGAAGAGAGCCAACATCTTGTGTTTTGGTAGCAGTTTGATGATGTAAACACACACACTAATATTAAGAAGAAGAAGATCAAGCTAACAAAGATAATTTGTAAAAGTGCTTCACAAATTGTTATCAAGTCTAGAAGAATCCCACTATAAATAATTGCCCTTGATTCTTCAACATCCAATTTCTAAAATTAATGATTGAGGAATATCACAAATATTGGTTCAACCACAAGATACCTTTGCTTACAGTAATGGTATTGTTGTTGCTTCAACTAAGGAGAGTTCTCGAGTGGAAGTGAAAGTTTTCTTACAATCGGAAGAGAGTCCAACAAAGGATGAGGTTAAAGTTAATCCAACAAATAAGGAATAAGTGTTTTTAATACAAGATCAATTACGTTGCAAAAGTTTTAGTTCCATAAATGAAAAATATTTTGACATTTTGCATATAAATATGCAATTATTGGTCTTTATAAGTCTAGTGGACTAGCTTGCATGGTTGAGTGCTTTCAACTTCATGTAGGAGGTTTTGGAGTTGATTCCCCAATACCTCCCACAAGATACAAGATTGGTCATGTTGTAAAAAATTTAGTTCCGTAAATGAAAAGTATTTTGACATTTTGCATATAAATTTGCAATTTTTTGGTTTGTTATGTGTTAGTTTGTGTAGCTCGGATAGGTGTTCTAGTCTCAAGTGGTGTCAATGAGGCTAGGAACACAAGTGGATTAATTATCTCCAAATCCAGTTTATTATTTAAAGGGAAAATGTCTTAATTAGATCTATTAACCAGTTTTAATTATTTTCCTAAGTCTAACTTAGGGAAATTGGTTAATTAATCAATATTAATAGAGACAAGTCGATTTCTCTCTAGTGACTTTTAGAAAAGTGACTTAATGGGGTCAAGATGATCTTAGCCATCGATTGTGATTAGATCATGTGTAATATTCCTAATGGAAATATTTAGTAAATAATAGGGACATGCACTAAGTTACAACAATAGAAATTTAACACATACATGCACAATAAGTAGACCATTAATTATGAGTAGGAAATCTAAGCTATTTTATTAATAATGCTGGAAATTGGGTACAAATAGAGTAGAACAATAGAACCTGGGCTTGCTACTGCAAGCATGCAAAAACCCAGGTGAAATGATGTAGACCCAAGTGCTGGAAAATGGCATAATAGATAACTTGCACTGCCCAGAAATTCTGTTGCTACTAGTGAAAGCGAACTGGTGTTTCTACCCTAAAAACTGCTCCAAAACTTCTACAAAAATAATCCAGAGTTCCTCACACCAAATCCACCACAACCTAGAAAGATCTTGGGAAAATTCCAACTTTCCTGGAGAGCCCCAAAAGTGCAAGTTTCCTAATCTGGATAGGATTTGCGCACTGCTGAAAATGCTTTGCTCAAATCTGCTCCAAATCACTGTTGGAAAGCCACCCAAACTCCACTGAAATTCTCCTTTGGAATTCAGCTTTCTCTTCAGCCCAAATCCCCTACTAAGATAGCTGCTCCTCACTCTTATGCAAGCCTCTGCTAGTGAGCTCTGCACACAGCAAAAATGGAGGAAATTTGGCCCCAACAATAGCCTTAATCTCAACCTTGCAAAATACCTCAAAACTCTAATCTCAAATAGGTAGAACACCTCTGCAAAAGCTCGGAACCGGAAACCTCCTGTAACTGCTCCAAAAGGGAAGTGCGAATTGCCTTTTGCACCCTAGCCACACACAAAACTAGATGAAAATTACTGCAATAGAATCTGTGAAAGCCCAAAATTAGATTCCCCAACTTCCTCACTAGGGAGACACTCGAAGTTCTCTGAAATGAGGGTGAGTTTTGCTTGAAACTCTTGTGCTAATCAACACTGCTCTTGTGCTCAATAGCCTCCAAGAGAGAGTTCAATCTCATGAAATAGATGGACAAAAGATGCAAAAATGGAACTCCCATGTGATATTTATAGATGTTGGTTTCTTCTCCCTTGGTGGGTCTCCCAACTCCACTAGTTCTAGCCCCCTTTTTCTTCCTTCTTTCCTCTAGTGCGAATTCTTCAAGGTAGTCGAATTTCCTCTTTTTTGTGGCACCCACCTTCCACTAGCAAAACATTTATTTCTTTTTCTCTAATCTGCATGGCCTCCTTTTCTCCATAATTAAATGGGGGTTTCCTCAACCCACTTTTCCTAAGTTTTAACACTAAAATATTCTCCTAATATCAAAATTGCAAAAGTAGAAATTTATTTAGCAAAATTATTTAGTGGGGGATATCATAGTCCTCCTTGCCCAAAGCTTGCTTGTCCTCAAGCAACTGTAATGCCGAATGCTGCAATACCTGTTCACCCTCCCATGTGGTATCCTCCTCTGGAAAATCCTTCCATTGGACTAGGAACTCTCTGATCTCCTTGTTCCTAAGCTTCCTCTCTCTCTAACCTCCAATTTAGCCTCCGGTACCAAAACCAAGTGCTCCTCATCATCCAAGGGTGGTAACTCTATGGCAGCTGTAACCTGTTGTCCCAAGGCCTTTTTTAGGCAAGACACATGGAACATGTTGTGCACCTTGCTTCCAGGTGGAAGCTCCAACTCATATGCTACCTCTCCAACACTCATGGTCACCCTGTATGGTACATAGAAGTGAAGCTTATGATTCTCAACGCCCTTCTATTTGAGCGTAAATTGTGTGTATGGTTGGAGGCACAAGAAGACTAAGTCCCCAATCTCAAAATGCCTCTCAACTCGGTGCCCGTTTGCATACATTTTCTACTGGTTCTGTACTGTTTGCAGGTTGTCCTTGACAACTCTAAGGATCTCCTGGCTCTCCTGTATCCAATCTTTGGCCCTTAGGGCTTGGTTGTCTCCAAAATCTGTTAGCAAAAGATAAAGCATTATAACCATAAAGTGCACAGAAATGTGACATACCAATGGACATATGGTGGGTGTTGTCGTAACAATACTCCCTGAGATGAATCCACTTCACCCATGTGCGCTGCTGCCCAGTGACATAATTCCTCAAGTAGCCCTCCAACCACTTGTTCACTATCTTTGTCTGGCCATCGGTCTGTGGATGATAGTTGGTGTTGGGTGTAAGATCGGGCCCCACCAAACGAAAAATATCCTACCAAAAACCTCCCATAAATCTACTATCCCTGTCATTGATGATGGTCTAGGGGAGACCATGCCATCTGAACACCTCCCGGAAAAATAGCTCGGCCACCTGTGAAGCAGAATATCTGGCCGAAATAGTGAAGAAGTGGGCAAATTTGGTCAATCTGTCCATCGCCATGTAAATGCTATCACGTCCCTGTACTGCTAGAAGCCAGGGTCCATAGAAATTCTCTCCCATTTCCTCTCAAGAATGGGAAGTGGCTGAAGCAAGTTGATTGGATGTGTCTGCTCACCATTGTTCCTTTGACAAGTACGACACTCCTACACTTTTGCCTCAAGGCATCGTCCTTAAGTCCTCTCCAAGTAAAACGCTCCCTGATGGTCTTGTATTGTTGGAGAATATAACTAAGTTCGGTCTTCATAATTTGTAACATTCTGTATTTGTATGTAAAAAACAAAAGAAAAGAAAAAGAAAAAATATTACTACTTTTCTAGACAAGCATGTTCTTCATGCTTTTAGGTTTTTGAGTTAAAGTCCTATATGGACCTATTGTAAAAGAAAAAGAAAAAGAATTTTTATATATGTAATTTTGGGTAAAAAAACCCTCTAGGTGCCAAGTCGGTCTACATGTCAAGTCGGCCCTGCCATAATGGACGTGTTTATACGCACCCCCTTTGAACCATATAAATAGAGGGAAGATGGAGCTCATTTGAACACACACACTTGATGATTTGTGATCTGAAGTATCGTTGAGAGGACGAAGAAAAAGTGGAGGGCCAAAGTCTGAAAGAAAGTTGTTCTTCTTGAGCTAAGGTTTGTGGAAGGTCTGCCAAGGTACGTCTCTTGCTGATGGATCTACTAAAAGGAAAGAAAGCTTGACTTGGCATCTAGAGGTGGAAGTTTTCTGTGGTTATGGGTCTTGGATATCTCATTTGATATGATTCTATAAGAAGATAATTTTTTCTGGGTTTTCCCCTTGGAGGGGTTTTTCTCGGGCTTGGAGCCTATATCTTGTGTTCTTTTGTTTCTGTGATCTTCATGTTCATGTTATGGTAACTATTTGATGAAACAATCATAACAAATTTAATAAAGATGCAAACTAAATTCACAAGCAATTACCATGGAAAGGAAAATCTAAATAATTCTATAGACCTCCCTATTTTCCAACATGGTATCAAAGTTGAAGGTTTGAAGGAGGCTAAAGATCACTTTCTGTTGGCACTTGAAGGAAATCATTATGAATATCAGTAACATGAATTCTGCGATAACCCTAGCATTATTTGTGAAGGTGGGTTAGTAAGTCAATTCTGGGCTCGATTTGTAGTTTTCGATTTACAGTGACAAGCTAATTTGATATCTTATATCATAGCTCGTTCTACGATTCGTATTGGTAAGAAGATTACATACTCTACGACATTGCACACTCTATGGCGCAGTATAACATCACTTCTTTGTGCATCAAATGACTTCACAGTGGCTCATTGACCTGTTTGATGTTAGATTGACTCTTACTTTGTTGAAGGCTCACTCATTTATTGCAAGAAATTCGCTTTACAATGAAACTTGGATACATTGAATTTTTTATGGATTGTTTTAAAGGACGAACTTCAGTGAGTTATGGCTTGTCAACATTTGTTGTGTGTTGCTCTTGGTTTGGATTATCGCTGTGTTAACTCGCTCTTATGATTGGAGGCATCATAACATCAAAGATTATGTCTATTGTTCATCATAGATCATTGTTTATACAATGATCGCAATACATAGTGACTCAGACGTCTGCAATATGATATATTCTCTGAAGATTATGGCTCGCATCAACCATTGTTATGACTTGTCCTGTATATAATTACATATATCGCACTTCATATGGATCTCGCTTATTCAATTTTGAGATGACTAGCTATACTATGGCTTAGTTGTAATCTTATATGACAAAAGTTTGAATGTCACTATGAATGTAGTGTTAGTTTTTGTAGCATAGAAGGTGTTCTAGTCTCGAAACTTTGTAGAGAGGTTTTTGAGTTAAAGTCCTATATGGACCTATTGTAAAAGAAAAAGAAAAAGAATTTTTATATATGTAATTTTGGGTAAAAAAACCCTCTAGGTGCCAAGTCGGTCTACATGTCAAGTCGGCCCTGCCATAATGGACGTGTTTATACGCACCCCCTTTGAACCATATAAATAGAGGGAAGATGGAGCTCATTTGAACGCACACACTTGATGATTGTGGATCTGAAGTATCGCTGAGAGGACAAAGAAGTGGAGGGCAAAGTCAGAAAGAAGTTGTTCTTCTTGAGCTAAGGTTTGTGGAAGATCTGCCTAGGTATGTCTCTTGTTTTGGTCTTTGCTGATGGATCTAAACTGAAAGGAAAGAAGGCTTGAACTTGGCATTAGAGGTGGAAGTTTTCTGTGTTATGGTCTTGGGATATCTCATTTGATATGATTCTATAAAGAAGATAATTTTTTTCTGGGTTTTCCCCTTGGAGGGGGTTTGGCTCGCAAGAAACCCATGTATGTATGCTTGTATTCGATATTGTAGAGTCATGTCACATGGTTGTAGGTAACATGGATAAATGATCTATCTTGAGAGAATGATCAAAAGAAAGGATCTCCTCCTTTGAAAGGATGCGGGAAGGCATGGGTCACACATTGTCTAGATGAAATCAACATAATATGTCCTCATATGGAATATGAGGTCGTCGACAATAATTGGAGGAATTTTGATTAAAAGTTCCTGGGAAGAAAAATGTGTGAAGAAAGAAAGGAAGAGATCATGAAATATGCAACTATGGAAAAAGCAATCAACATCCAAGGACTAAGAGATTTGACTAGGATATCTCCATGAAAGATATGAAGACTTTGATGAAGTCTGAAAAAGAAAGAGACCCTTGACAATATATATCTTTTGGAGATGTGTCAATGCGTATGCAGGATGCTGATGCGAACTAGAAGATGTCATGATGAAATAACATCACAAAGGTAATTTTGATTTAATGTTCATTCCTTCTTTTTGAATGATATTTCGATGGGCTTATGCAGGGTTGCCAAGGGAAGAGCTATGGACATCTTCCACCACTGATGTCCATGTCGTAGGATGAAAGATCCTTAAGGAAAAATTGCATGAAGGCAACATGGCATGAAGGAATGCTAGATATGAATTGATGGATCACTTTCCGATGAAATGAATAATGACATGACTGACTCATGGATGAAAGTGATGGATGGTTTGTGCCCTATGAAGAAGTCCCAAAACATGAAGACTCCTGAATAAAGAAAAGAAATTCATGACATCGTGAGGAGGAGTTCTTCAAGCAGTTGGTTGTCCCATCATCTCCACCTAAAGAGTTGTTGTAGGTCCCTAATTAAGAGGGAGCCTGGAAACAAGTTTCTAACCTGGTAGAAACTTGGAAGCAAATTCCTAAGACAAGAGGGAGCTTAGATACATTCCTTCCATAGGAATGAGTACATCCTTCATTGGAGTAGATATATCTAATTAAGAGAGAGAGATAGACACATCATTCTTGTCTTCACTTGGGAAGACAGAATGGAGGATTGGATAAATATCTGGCATCCTATGCTCTTTGAGGATGATTTAGGGCATCCAAGGTAAGAGTAGTCGTAGAGGACCGATATTCTTTGAGAACTGGGAATCCAAGATAAGAATAGTCCTGGTGGAACATACTCTAAGAGAACCTGGGTGGGGTATGTTCCGAGAGAGACAATGATGATGGTGTCTATACATCATTGGTCTCGCCAGCATTGAGCTCAGGTCTTGTGGAGAGATAGAGCTGTTAGTCAAGGCCTTGCTATGTGACAATGCTGGTTGACATGATGCTATACAGATTGGATACCAATCCGACTCTTTTTATGAGAATTATTTAGATTGAGAATATCCAAGTACCTTGTATGGATTATGAATACCTCCCTACTTAATAGGGAGTGTTGCAAAGTGTAACTAGGTTCGGTTTTCGTAGTGACATGTGTAATTATGATTTTATGTAATTGATGTAATGAATTAAATAATATTATTTTTCTAATGCTTGATTCATGGGTTTCATCATCAAGGAATTTTATTTTATAGGTGATACTCTCATTGTGAATCTTTAGGTTGGTCATCAAGTCATAAAATCTAGTGAAGTCAATGTCTAGGATTGAAGACCCATCTGGTAATGTTACACATTGTAAAAAGATAATTTATTTGTATCATAAACCCTCTAAGACCTCGTCACAATCACTCCTTGAAGTTGGCCTAAGGATGATTCTAGAAAAGACATGTCGACCTAAACACTTATTCAAGTCGGCTTATTTTGGATGCACTGACCACTATAAATAGGCAAATCGACCTTCACTTAGAGACAAGAGTTTCGGTCAAGGTTTGAAGTAAGAAGCTAGTGCGAGAATCATACAAGAAGAGCCTCCATCCAAGCAAAGAAGAAGGACTAGAAGCTGTGGTACTTTTGGATATGCTTTAGGGTTATTTTCTGTCACACATGCGAAGAGGAGAGGCGTCATCTGCTGCAGGAGAAGCCGAGAATATTGCAAGTCATCTAAGGTAACCGCATTAGGAAGAAGACAAGTCTAGAACGAAGCCGAGTTGAAGTAGAATAAGCCTCCAAGTATAGCAAAGGAAGGAAGGCATCTCCAAGCTCGTTCTCTCTCCTCCCACATGTGAAATTGTAGAAGTACGAACTGCAGGTCTGTGGTAAAGGGATCGAAAATTTCAGATAGACAAGAAGTGCAGTGCATGAAGACAGTTTGACTTGCGTTGATCTGAATAAGGAAGAGAAGCAAAAAAGAACTTGTGACTAGGTCTTGGAGAGGTTGTTATGTCAAGCGTATAGGTCATGGTCTTGGTATTCGTTAATTGAAGTTTCTATAAGAAGAATTCGTTTGGGTTTTCCTCTCAAGTTGGAGAGGTTTTGGACCTGGCTGATCGCCTATATTTTGTGTCTCTTGTCTCTTTATTGTTTATGCTTTGGTAGCTGTTTGATTAAGAAGAACACTATAATAATCTAACTAAAGAGAAGTTCCTAATCTATTGAAGTAAAAAGCATTCACAAGCAGTTATCATTAATAGAGAAATCACCTAATCTTGATGCCCTAGATTTCTCAACACACTCTTCCCTCTGTGCTTCAGTCTCCCTAAGCCTCTCGCTCTACAGAAAATCACTTTCTCCACTTGTGTGTCTTCACCTCTCCCTTAGGCTTATTTTATAATCTTCATCAAGCCCGCATCCCTAACCCTAATCTCCATTCTAGAAGATCTAGGAGAGCAATGGTTAAGATCATTTCTATGTCACTTAAATAATTTAATTATTTATACTTAAAAATTAGCGTAATAATCCACAATAATCAATTGACTTTAAATATTGTGCTTTAATTATTTTTTCCATCAAGTAAGCACATAAAGAGGCAAGCCCCGAGGGTTAGCTCAATTGGTCGAGTTCCTATCGCTAAAGCACCCCCCAATGGGAGGTCATGGGGTCAGTTATCCTCAACACCCTCGTGGTTAGGCCTTGCTAATAAGCCAATAGGATGTGATCCCTGTGGGTGGATCTACCCAGATATTTCGTCAAGAAAAAAAAACACCTAAAGAGGGAATAAATTATCTCCTACATGCTAAGATACTAAGTCTATGAAAAAAACCTTTTGAAGCTACCACAAGCTTCAACACTCCCTCTTAGTAAGGAAGGGATTCTCCACTACCCATAGCTTGTTTTTGTCATGTCAGCTCGCTGCATTTTCCTTTGCTTCATTTACAAGATAGATGAGCCTAACAATTCCCATATCTTCTGACAATTGATGTATTGTTTCCTCATGCTTTAGTCATTGACAATTGGATTTGACTAATTGTTCCTGATTAGAGGCTCCCAAGTGCTCTCCCTTGGTCAAATCTATGATCAAGTTCCTAAAGCATATTGTAATCAGACTCAAGAATTGCTATCTATCTCTTCAATTGGATCAAAGTACCTATGACTGTTGCATTCTAGGTGGTGACCTGATGGGAAATTTCATGAATCTTCGCTGTGGCAGTAGAAATTGGTGTTTTGTTTCCTTGGATACATTCCTCACGAGGTTCTTAAAGCCCATCTTATCTCATGCAACTCATGATAGTCCATTTGAACACTGAAGCAATCCAAACTCTCGTTCAACAATGTGAGAGGAAAGCTAACTTCAAACCTGAATTTGTGCCTTATTGAAAACAGTTATAGTTTGTGACAACAATTAAAAGAAAACTATATTGTTAAAACCAAAATTTACTTAAAGTAAATATTTGTTAGTTTGTATAATTGGTGGTAGTTCATGTAATGCATGTAATGGTGCCAAGTTAAATATAGCATGAGAGATGGGATGTAAGAGTTGTAAGCCTAATTATAATCTTGTCCTTGAGCAATAAATACCATACCTTGCCTTGTGGATGTTTCCTTGACACATAATCAGGGTATTACCACATAAATTTCTTGTTGTACTAGTATTTCATTTGTTATCTTGTATACGTTTTCTTTGATATATACTTCATTTAGGTTCCTCAACTAAAAACAAGTGGTATCAGAGCCACGTTGAAGGGCACCAAATTTTTTTCTCCACCAACATGGAGGAAGAGGAAGGTCACAAAGATTACCCATTGAGTACCAAGACAAGAACCTGAGTAGATGATCATTGTTGCTGTTTACAGACTCGTGCTTGTTCGCATAGAGGAGTGACAAAGGAGGTGCAACTCATCGTAAAAGAGTGAGCCTCTAGTTTGTAGGCCCATCCATGTTTGCATAGGGTCTACTTGTGCTCATTCTGTGCGCAGAGGAGGAGCAGTAGAGGAGGTTTGAAACCCTATCAAAGCAAGGAGTCCACCTAGAAAGGAGCGTCAAAGGAGGTGCAACCCACCGTAAAAGAGTGAGCCGTCAGTTTGCAGGCACATCCATGTCTGCGCAGGGTCTTCTCATGTTCGATCTGTGCACATAGGAGGAGCAGTAGAAGAGGTTTGAAATCCTAGCCATCGAAGCAAGGAGTCCACGCATAAGGGGAGACCTGTCACTATTCTAGAAGCCACAAAGTGCATTTGTCTTTTGTGCTAGATGTTTTGTCTAGTGCTGAGGGAAGTCCACGTAGAGTTGTGGCTTGTGGAGCTCAAAGCCCATTTTTGTCTGTGCAAAGGAGGCACATGGGTTCATATCATCGCCACTTAAAATTTATTACGCAACCCTAGCAAGGGAAATCACACAAGAGTGGGTTTGTGAAGGTTGTGAAGCCATACATACATACATACATACATACATACATACATGCATATATAGGTTTGCAATTGATTTGGAGGGAGCTTGTGTGTAGAGAGTTAATGCCGAAGATAAATAATTCCAAGTTCGAGGTGGAGAAGTTTAATGGAAAAAGTAACTTTGAATTACAAAAGCTCAAGATGCGAGATTTGCTAGTGCAACCAGAACTACATAAGGCATTGGATGGAAAGAGAAAGGAACCTACAAGTATGATTGACGAGGAATGGGAAGATCAAGATGTAAGAGCTCTCAACACCTTTCGGTTATATCTAGCAGGCGGTGTTCTGTTTAATATTATTAGAGAAGAAACAATAGTAGACTTATGTAGTATAATAGAGAGCTTTTATATGACAAATCCTTGACAAACCGAATTTGATTGAAGAGGCAACTGTACAATCTACGTATGAAAGAACGTACCAAAACTGTTGATCATTTAAATGTATTTAATACTCTTATATGCCATTTAACTAGTACATATGTAAAAATTGACGAGGATAATAAGGAACTTACATTGTTGTGTTCATTGCTTAAGTCTTGGGACCACTTAGTCACTTCCATTAGCTTTAGTATAGTTGATACTCTTGATTATGATTCTGTTGTGAGAGTATTGTTGTCTGAGAAGGTGCAAAGGAAATCAAGTATTGAAACCTCCAAACCAGAAACAACGGTGGTTAGGGGTTGATCAAGAGAAAAGGGGGAGAAGTTGAGAGGTACATCAAGATCAAAGTCAAAAGGAAAGAAGGGTAAACTCAAATGTTGGTACTATCATAAGTCAGAGCATTTCAAGAAAGATTGTTGGAAGAGGCAAGAATCCATTGAAGACTCCAAAAAGGAAGCAAATTCGGTTGAATTGAGTTTAGATATGGTTGATGAAATTTTATCTATTTGTAATATCCCACTATACTATGAAGAATGGTTATTAGATTTTGGTGCTTCACATCACATGTGTCCACATAGAAGTTAGTTTTCCTCTTGTCATGCTATCGATGGTGGTATTGTTCTTATTGGAAATAATGTTTCTTGTAACACTGTTGGGGTTGGAAGCATTAAGATTAAAATGTTTGATGTTGTTATAAGGACATTGACAGAGATAAGATATGTGCCTGAACTAAAGAATTTAATTTCTTTGGGAGTTTTTGGATTGTGGAGGTTACAATTGACTGGTCACTATGGAGCATTGAAGGTGTCCAAGGGCTCTTTGGTGGTTATGAAGGCTACAAAGACTGGAAACCTTTACAAGTTGGAAGGGAACACTCAAATAAATGAAGTAGTGGTGGTATTTGAGGCAACAAATGAATCTAATCATTTATGGTATCAATGACCGGGTCATATGAGCAAGAAAGGACTATAGGTATTGATAAACCCCAAATTACTTTCAAATTTATAATCTTTGAATTTGAATTTCTGCAAACATTGTATTCTTGGAAAGTAGTGTAGACAAAGTTTAAAGCATGAACTCATGCTAGTAAAGGTGTTCTAGTTTACATCCATTTAGATATTTTGGGGCCATCCCCCACAATTTCTTTTGGAGGATCATCATATTTGTAACATTTATAGATGATTTCTCTAGAAAGGTGTGGGTCTATGTCCTATAGAGAAAAGTTGAGGTGTTTAATATAATTAAACAATTTAGAGTTATGGTGGAAAAGAGAATTGGTAGGACAATCGAATGTTTAAGAACAAATAATGGAGGTGAGTTCACATCTTTAGAAATTGAAAAATATTGCAAAGAAGCTGGGATTGAAAGGCATAAAACCATGTATACACTTACCAACAAAATGGCGTGGCATAATGCACGAATAGGACGCTTCTAGAAACAACAAGGGGCATGCTCAACAGTGCCAACTTGCAACTAGAGTTGTGGGCAAAAACAACTTGCTATTTAGTAAATTGATTACCATTAGTTGCAATAGATTGTAAAATTCATGAAGAAGTATGGACATGTCATCCTTGTGATTATTCAGATTTAAAATATTTTGTTTGTGAAGCTTATGCCCTTACTCCTTAAAACCAACTTTTAAGTTAGACCTTAAATCAAAGGAGTGTCTTTGTTGGATATGATGATGTAGTTAAGGGATATAGGTTGTGGGATCCTTTTTCCCACAAAATCATCATTGGAGGAGATGTAGTATTTGATGAATTCTCCCTCATTAAATCGGATATCATAAAAATTGTTTTGAAATAGGAACAATTCCCACTAAATCAACAAATTCAGTTGGAGACTCGATCATCTACAAAAACCAGAAAGTAGAAAGAAGCTTTTGATGATAAAGAATTTGTGGATGCTGAAGATATTTAAGAAAGTGGGGAAATTCCACAATCAACACCAAGAAGATCTACATGGGACATAAATCCTTCTAAAAGGTATATTGATTTCGTTTCATCTATTTCTTTGGTCATTGATAATGGGGGACTTTCTTGTTATCAAGAAGCAATAGATGATATCGATAATGCTAAATGGAAGATGGCAATGAAAGAATAGATGGATGCCTTGGAGAAAAACAAAACCTAGGACCCGAGGGCCAATAGAATTTCCAAAAGATAGAAAAATTGTTGGGTGTAAGTGGGTCTACAAATTGAAGGAAGGCATTGATGGTAAAGTTGAAAGAGTGAAAGCTAGATTAGTAGCAAAGGAGTATTCTTAAACGAAAGGTATTGATTTCCATGAGATTTTTTCACTAATTCTTCAACTTGTTTCTGTTCATATTGTATTAGCACCAATTGCTTTACTTGATCTTGAGTTAGAGTAGTTAGATGTTAAAACCACATTTCTACATGGTGATTTAGATGAGGAAATATACATGGAATGACCAAAAGGATTTTTTCAACATGGAAAAAGTGTTAAATATTGTAGCTCAGACAAGTGTTCTAGCCTTGAGAGGTGTCATTAAGGCTAGGAACACAGAGGAATTAACTAAGTTTCACTTAGGGAAAAAGTCTTAATTAAGTCATTTAATGATTTTTAAATATTTCCCAAGTTAAAACTTAGGGAAAGTGGTTAATTAATTGACATTAGTTGGGATAGGATTGATTGCCTCTGGGAGCTTGTAGAAAGTTTCTATGATTATCTTAGCCATTGGTTGAGACAAGTTAACTTCTAATTGTGGCCATTCATTTGTGAATGAGAGATTATAAAGGGAAGTAGATGGCCAACTTTGGAGACACACCGAGTGAGTTGTGTTGGGTGAGCTTTTAGTAAGACACTAGGAGAGTTTTAGCAGTACTGATTGAGGAAGAGTTTTGCAAGGTTTATTCTTCATTCGAGAAGACTTCCAACTTCTCAGTTTCAAAGGGAGTTTTGTTGGCCAATTTATTATTTGCAGACGAGAAGGTCAAGTGCGAATTTCCGAGAGGCAGTGCGAATTGGCAGATTAGCTCGTGCGAGTTGCCAAAACGAGTTTCCAGAGGCAGCGAAAGTTTGCCGGGAGGCTGTGCGAGTTAGCCAAGAAGTAGTGCGAATTGCTGGAGAAGCAATGTGATTTGCAAAAGGGAAGTTGTGGGGTTTTCATAGTTCAATTTGATCAACAAAGGTGAAGATAAATTTGCCAGAGAAATTTATGTAATTTCTCAATAACATATTTGCTGAAGAGTAATAATAACATCCTCAGATTGAACATCGATTTCCCCACATTGGGGTTTTTCCAGGGACATTTGTCCAAAAATATGTGCCATTTGTGGTGACTGGTTTCTTGTGTATTACGCTGCAATTTTATTTGGTGAATGGTATGTAATTTCTCAATAGCAGATTTGCTGAAGAGTAATAATAAAATCCTTAGACTGAACACTGGTTTTCCCCACATTGGGGTTTTTCTAGGGACATTTGTCCAAAAATATTTTTCATTTGTGTCATTTGTGGTGATTGGTTTCTTGTGTTTTACGCTGCAATTTTATTTGGTGAATGGTGTTATTTATGTTTTTATTCATTACCTTCAACTGATAAATTAATTTGTTGTGTATAACTAATCGAAATAATTAACTGGGTTAATAACAACTTTTGGGTAGGAGAAATTTCATATGGTATCTAAGCTATCTACAACACATGGGTGTTTCTTTATCTGAGCACGAGGGTTTTGAAGGAGAAACCAAGGGTTTCATCACACAGGTCGATTCTCTTAAGATCTATTGGGGTTTATTGTTCAAGGGTTTCAGAAATGGCTTCAACTAGTTAGAGGGATCAAGATAGACTTGATATGCATCAAACTTTGTTGTTTATAAATCTAGGATACTTTTGTTGTTAGGGGAGCACAGATTGAATGAATATGCAATGTTTGTTGTGTTGAGAAATCAATATCCTTGTAGATTAGGGTTGATTCCTCTTACTTGATAATTACTTGTGAGTGTTTGTTGGCTTTAACTACTTAGTTATGTCTTCTTCATCAAGCAATTAACAAAACATAAAGTACATGAAGATCACAAGAGAAAAAGAACACAAGATGTAGGCTCCAAGCTAGGGCAAAACCCCAGAAGGGGGAAAACCCAAACAACTTCTGTTCTTATAGAATCAGATCAAAGTGAGACATCCAAGTCTCAAGACCAATACCCACATAAGGAACTAATTTAGCCCTCCTTAATATCTCCTTCAACCGAACCAAGTCAACAAGAATCAAAGTTGGTCAAACCTCTTCAAGTCAAAATTTCAGACATGCAACTTTGTAGAGTTGTCCCAACACCTTCGCAGAGTTGCACTAGCACATTCACAAAACAGAGTTGCCTCGACACATTTGTAGAAACAAAACTTCAGCCTGTAATTCGCAGAGTAACCCCAACAACTTCACACATGTGAGAAAAGACAAGCAAAAACTTAAATTTTCTTCCTTCTTTGAATTTTTCTCTCTCTTGCTTGGCCTTCACACTTCTACTTCTTCTTTCTTGCACAGAAATTGAATTGTGAGTGAGTGAGCAAATGAGGTCAAAGTCTCTTCCTTTTATAGCCATCCAGGAGGTCGAATTAGGCCTCTTCAAAGCTAACTTGACAAGGCGGGGGCAACTTGGTCTTGTGGGACAAAATGACTCTTTTTGACTCAAATTAATATTTTTCTTTTTGTTACAAATTGTCCAAATGGGTCTTTGGCACATGACAAATTTTCTTCTTGACTTAATAAACCTTAGAAGCATGAAGAACATGCTTTGACTAGAATAATAATAATAATAATAATAATACATTTATTTTTCTTCTTTTTGCTTTTTACAAGAAATACATATTGATATAAGTACAAAATAATTATGAAGACCGAATTTAGTTACATTTTTCAACACTTCCTCTTAACTAGGGAGGTATTTTTAATTACACAACAGGATACAAGGATACTCAAATTGAAATATTCTCATAAGAAGAGTTCAGATTGATAAGCCATCATCAAGCATTGATATTATAACCAACATTGTCAATTTGCAATACAGTGAGGCCTTGACTAACAAGCTCTAACTCTCCACTAGATTAGAGCACAATGCTTAGAGGCATACATTTGGACACCACCACCACCACCTCTCAAGGCACATACCCCATTCAGATGTTCACTAGGTATGTCTTTATAGGACTATTCTTATCTTGGATTCCCAATCCTCAAAGAATATCGGTTCTCTTCAACTACTCTTATCTTGGATGCCCTACTTCATCCTCAAAGAGTATTGATCCTAGGGACTACTCCTATCTTGGATTCCCAATCCTCAAGAAGTATCGGTCCCAGATGCTTATCCAATCCTCCATTCTCCCTACTAGTGCCTTCACTAGACTTACGAATGTTAGTCCTAGCCTAGTGCACGACACATGGAAAATACAATGTCCCTTATCACTCCCTCTCAACTAGGAAGAGACTTTGTCAAAATATCAACTACCTGTTCCTCTGTGGAATTTACTATAGCTTCACGACCCCATCTTGTACCAAGCTTCGAATATAGTGGTATTTATTAGTGATATGATTTGTCCTAGCATGAAAAACTGGGTCCTCTGTCAACATTATGCAACTCTAGTTGTCACAATGTATAACGGTGGGGTCCAACGGCCCTTCAAACAAAGTTGAAAGCAACTTTCTGAGCTAAACAACTTCTCTACCATCTTCATTTGCTGCCATGTATTTGGCTTCATCACTACTCAATGCAATTGAATTTTGGTTCATGCTCATCTATGAGATCATAGAGGATTCCAAACTAAAACATCCACCAGTAGTGCTTCTTCCATATGTTAATTTTCCAGTGTTCTATGCTTAGCACAATCACTTATTCCAATTCTTCTTCAATTAGCAATCAATTATCCAATAAATTCAATCTTCCAAAAACAATAAGTAATTATAGATATAACAGTGAATCCAATGCACAATAGAAGACAACCAAGAGCAATGACAAGGGACACAAGATTTGGTCAAAGACTAGGGAAAAACCCCTCAAGGGTGAAAACCCTTTCAAAATTCTTCTTCTATTAGATTGTCATCAAATGTTCAGTAGAGAGATACATTGTTCCAATTCATCAATAAGGAGTCAAAGTCAAACCTTTGACTTATCCAACAATCCACTAACCAATACCCAAGAGATGAGCCCAAATGTCAAATTTGGTCAACAAGTCAAATGTGCAATTTTGGTCAAAGTCAACAGCAACAAATGATGCCCTAACTAGTCCACAAGTCAACGGTCAACAATCCTCCAAAAGAGCTCAGTCAACAGTGAAACAACTCGGCCTTCCTTGCTGGTCAAAACTCAGTGAAAACAGTGCTCAAAAAGATGGTCAAAGGACAGAGAATGCCTGCGGTCAAACTTCATAATTATTTAGTCAAACTTCAGTCAACAGACCTGTGGTCAACCCAAGTCAAAGTGCCCATAAAAGTTTGGTTCCTTCACCGGTCAATTCAGCCTCCAAAAATCAGATTTTTCCAAGTCAAAGCAAGTCAAAATGTCAATTCAAAACTAGTCAACGACTGCCCAAACAGAAAAGGCAATGCAGAAAATCAGAACTGGCCTCCTTCCCTTCACACATGTGAACTCCAACCTCCTTATTTCAGACCTGTATGAACCAATCACAAGAGGAGAGAGAAGATGTGTTGAGTGATGATGATGTCCAAATGAGGTGACCTTGAGGTTATAATGTTCCAAACTAAGGAAAATAGTGCTATGCAAAGAAAATAATAAAAACAACACCATGAAATTGAAACATTTAGTGCACACCCATAAAAAGTCCAAGAATATCTAACAACTGAGCCATTTTATTATAATCTGGGAGAAAAGTACAATAATGTGGAAGTGGTGCACCTGGGCTTGCCTCAATGGAAAGCGTGATCAAACCTAGATGGTAATATGTCAAGCCTAGATGACACAATAACTGCTGCAATGATGCCCTGTGCTGCCCCTGTGAAACTGTGCTGTCTGCTGTAAGGATGTGGCTGGAAACCCCACCTCCGGTGCTCAGAAAATTACGGAAAATTAACCCCGGCTTCTCCACCAAATACCCAAAATAACCCACGAAGGAATTGGCCAAATGTTGACCTCGGAATTTTGGCCTTAGCTCCTCTAGCTGCTGGTCGAGTTGGGACCCCTATTTGACCCTTGCCCAAAAAATTCTATAAAATTAGGAATATGATCCTTGCGCAAAACCCAGAAAAACCCAGAAAGGGTTTCCCTTGGTTCCAACCTTAAAAAATTGACCCTTCACAACTTGGCCCTCCAAATTTTGAATTCTATTGCTGTAACTGATCTTTTCAATCTTTGCTCTTGCAACTCCAACAATCCTCCTCAAATGGCCCTCTAAGTGATCTGCTACTTCTCCCGACTAGCTCCAGCTCTTCAATTCCTTCCTCTGATTCCCATGTGAGCCTAGTGATGGTTCTCCACGCAGGCCCAAGTGACTGTAAATCGAACTGCTCGAATGCAACAACCTCCTACTCCAAAACTCTCATGGAAGGTTGATCCTCCAGTGTAGCTTCAATGCCCAAACTCCCCCGACAGTTGTTGCTGGGATGAACCCACGAGCAACACTTGCGTGTTCCCCTTCTGCGTCCTTCAAAAACACGCACTGGCTAAGACAAATGCTGAATGATATGACTGTGAAACTCCACTGGCTCTCCTCCAAGGTAGTATGAATTGCCTTCCTTGGGTGGCACTCGAAGTCCACCGAAGAAAGGGTTGAGATCTCCACTCGGAGACACTCGTGTGCTAAACAACACAGTAACCTGGCTAAATAGCTCGAGCAACTAAGGTTGAGTTCAATATGTCAAAAGATACCAAATGAGGCTGAGCCTCCTCTATTTATAATTCGTGGGCTTCTTTTCCAATTTGGGCCCCCTCTAACTAGCAATTCGACTTTCCCTCAATTATTCGAACTTCCCTCCAAGGTGGTGCGTATTTTCTCATGTGGGTGCCCTCCAATTTCGGCCACTTTTTCTTTCCTAAGTCTTTTCCAAAAATCACATGGTTCCCATGGCCTCTAAAATTGTCAGAATTGTAGAATAAATAAACCTGTAACAATTTAATTTCGGAAGGGACATTATAGTCTACCCCTCCCAAATGTTGCTTGTCCCCAAGCAACTTCAACACCGGATGCTCACGTATGTGTTCACCCTCCCAGGTGGCATCCTCATTCGGCAAATTCCTCCAATGCACCAAAAATCACTTGCATCCAGCAATGCCTGAACAAGCGCCTCCTCTGTCTGCTGATCACCCCTATCACTATCAGTGATACCAGGGTCCCAAACGTGCCACTGAGTCATCCTAGGTCCCTGCACTATTCTGACATGAAGGAATCCCTCAATACCAGGATTCCAATCCATCTTGCCCCACTTGAAGCTCCCCTTGCTCCACCCACTATCATGTCCGATATAAATACCAGAAGTCCCCCACGCCATTGGGGACTCGCTAAGGCCTAAAGGAAGACCTGAGTGACCTCCCCCTGTTGTAGTCGGTTGACCCCTATTGGTCGCTGCAGTGTCTAGTACTGTGATGTTTGTGTCCCTTGCTAGCCATAGAAGGGTGCCACCATGTTGTCGCTGCACCACTCTGACTCTGGCTCATTGCCCATCGTGCGTACACTGCATCCTCCTCTCCTAGAATTCGATGGTGGAACACTGATAGAGGCAAGACACATCATGCCTCGACATCTCCCTGATGCCAAATTCTACCCATCTAGATCTAACTCTGAACCGGTGTAGCCATAAAGAAAGCTTGCCTCGCCCTCTAATGAAGGTTACTGTGTACCCCCATGTGCCAATCCCAGAGTGAACTAGACAACTCTCTGACATGAATCTGACCATCACGAGATAGATTGATCTATCAATCAACTGAATCCTTGCATCCCCTAGTTGGACCTGATGCAAGATAGCTCTGACAACTACAGGAATCCATCCATGCCTCATCTCTAGTCCTTGCAGGCTACATGTGGTCAATATATGGGCTCCATATATCGTAGGCTAATCTGATGCATGCTAATTTGCCCTGTGCCTGCCACTGTGTAGTACCGATGATCGCTGGAAACCACATGTGCGAAAGAGCTACCCCCTGAATGCAACCAAAAGATGGGTATCTGATACTCGTAATCGACTCAGGGTATGTGGATCCCTCCTGTCCCTGCCAACCATCTCCCCTGGGTTTGCCATCCTCCCTCTCGATAATGTGCCAATATAAGGTCTAGAGCTCAGACATGTACTAGGAAACTACCTTAGTCGTACCCGATATCCTCTGCTCATGCTTGGTCTCGACATGCCCTGAGAAAAGAGTGACACGTCTCCCTCGGGACTAGCTCTCTAGATGTAGGCTCGGTGATGAATGATATGTGTTAATTTTAGGTATGTTCTATGCTAGAGAAATTTATTTCAATTTCTTTTCCACATTAGTAATTACATCAACATAAAGTAAACTACAGATAGAACATAAATATAAATCGCAGAAGACAAGCCAAAACAAGAGGACACAAGATGTGGCGCTAGCCAGGGACAAACCCCACAATGTGGGGAAAGCCTTGATCAATTCTTCTTTTATGTTCTTCAAAGTTCAGCAGAGAAAGTGAGAGAGATAGTACATTTACAATAGAAGTCAATCACTTTGACTTTTGATATCGGCATGAGATCAGTTGAAGACATATTGCTTCAACTGATTCTCT
>APFE031127207.1:312188-426706 GCA_000404065.3 Pinus taeda
CTTGGGATTGATTTCAACAACAAACTCAATTGGGAGGACTGCAGAAAGAAGAGAATTTTAGGAGGGTGGAAAGCATTATATGCTCTTCAAAACAGATGTAGAGAGGCAGAGTTATGGGATTGGAAAATGATTAAAGTGCTTTTTGGAATCCTAGTTTGTCCACTGATGCTATATGGGTGTGAATTGTGGGCTAGTATTACTTTCGTCTCAAAGTGGAAACAAAAATGCTTGATCATGAACAAGTTCAAAATAAAAAGTTGAGTACCTTATGAGATAATGTTGAGTGAAACAGGAGCAACTCCAATTGAAGTAATTGCTATGGTACGACTCATAAGATATCTAAAAAGAATTGAGCAAATGAGAGTAGGTAGATGGCCTAATGTTATCTTCAATGAAGGCATGAGCGAAAGAAAAAAAACATGGATGAAACAAAACTACACATGGACGCAAAAATGGAATATCTACCTCAATGCCTGTCCCACAAATAGAAAGGAGCTAAAGGATTTATTATGGAGAAGTTTCGTAAAAAGGTATGGGGAAAAGAGTTTGGTAGAAAGAAGAAATATTACATTGAGGAATTCAGCCCTATGTGTGGTCTACAACAAAAAGAGTTCATTGGAGCTAACATTTCGTGGAGGGAAAAGGTTCTTATTGTTCAATTAAGGACCAACTCACATCAACTTTGGTGTGAAACAAGACAGTGGAAAAGGCCTAAAGAAGCTTGGGAAGAATGGGTGTGTACATTTTGCACGTCTGGGCCTATGGAATCAAAAAACATTTCATTTTGGAATGTGATGCATTCAAAGACATCAGAGATAGTTATGAGAACATGTTAGCATCAATTTCTTGGCATTGTCTTTTTAGCGAGAGGATTGTTGGAAGGTTGGGCTAGCTCATCATCAATTTGAATTGGAAAAGGACTGAATTGCAAAATGCGAAAAACAGGGAATGGTTTCATAGACTATTTTTAGTTTTGTGGACCTTAAAATATCAATTTCATTTCATTCATCCATTTGATCATAATTTGAGAGTCTTCCATGACTTGAGGATGAGGGAGTCCTTTTTTCTTATCCAATAGTAGAACCAATATCAGGGTTGTAAGCTCATTTTGATTATTTGTTGAAGGGCTTGTTGCCACAAAATCTGGCAGTCCTAGTGCAAAGTCCCACTAGGTAGATCCACACCTTATGGCAACAAGAGAAAGGGTTGCCACTGTCACTTCAGCAAGCTTTCTCTTTGCTCCTTATTGGTATTTGACCACAAGGGAGGCTTCCCTAAATCACCTAAAGGATATTCAATTACTATCACTCAAGGTGATAGATAAAGTCTACAAGATGGGACAAAGTACTGATGAAGCGTAGAAGGCCTAGATGTTCTATGTCAAGTTCAAGTACTCTATTCTTGTACCAAATAGATGGTTGTTATAAGTTAGGTTTTTGTTGATTTGCAATGATAAGGTATATGATGTCATATAACAGCTAAAGAAAAGGCTTTTCAATGGTTAATCAACAATGGGAGTAAGTCCTAGTAGACAACAAGGATTAGGGTTTCTTAATGGATTTATACGGCTGAAAACGTGCAAAAACAACAAATTAAGGATGAGATCACCACCAATTTAACCCATGAGCTCGACCCCTAGCTCATGCAGCTTCACAAATTTCTATTCTCGGCCATGATTGTCAAACAAAGAATGCGACCCAGACATTTCCTAGGCAAAAAAAAGATGCTCACGCCTCAACGACTTTTCAGTAAATTGGACTATCTTTTTAATTATAATCTTGGCCCTTTTTAATTCGGTCTCATAAAAGAATATTTGGCCCCTTTCAAAATGATTCGGCTTCCATTAAAAATAAATATGGCCTGTGATTTGACTCATTAATTTGTCGCACAGGTATTATGCACGCAACATTTGTATAGGTCAATCTGTCGATCATTTATTGAAAGTGCGACAATTTGGTAATTGGATCAACTTGATTAGCAAGATAGGAGTATAGATCTGACCCTAGTGTGTTCTTCAACAACAATTTGGTAAATGGATCAACTTGATTAGCAGGATAGGAGTATAGATCTGACCCTAATGTGTTCTTCGACAACAATTTGGCTTCCCCAACGAAGATATATTATCTACAATTGAAATTGAAACCCTCTAGGCTGGCAAAAAAACCCAGCTTTGATACCACTGTAATATCCCAAACGGGGAAATTGGGTAGATTCTCGGAATTTAACTCAACAAAATGCTTCATATAAAATTTCCATTCATTTTAACAAAACATTGCCACGTAAAATGTAGCAATAGAGTACTGCAATTCGATAACACGAGGAACAAAAATAATCGTAGCTTTTATTATGATAGATAACTAGGGGTTACATGCTTACACAACCAATATAGTTGAGATGAAAAAATGGCCTCAAGAAACTGCTCCAATGTTGCACTAGCCCTCCAAAAATGCACTGAAATGCAACTGAAATGCAACTGCTAGGCTCCCTTGTGAATTCTAGGTGAATTCACCAAGGGCAGAGTTGGGTACACGCACACTAACACTGAATCACTTGAGGGTTTTTGTCCTAGGGCTACTGCTGAAGCTGGGAAGTCTCTGTTCTCCAAATCTCTCTACAAGAAAAATGCTCAATTCCAAGATATCTTCAAAATGGTCTCCTCCTCCTTTTTTATAGATTTGATGGACCTCTCTAGAAGCGTTTATTTTATTATTATTTTAATTACTCAGTACCTTTTCCCTCCTTTTATTTTAATTAAAATACCTTTTTAATTTGGGAAAATGGTAAATCAGCCACCATCCTTCCTCAAGCCACTGAAAGTCACTTCCCACCATCTCATCCTATAGATCTTCTTGTTCCGGTTCCAACGAGCTATTGCACTTAGGTGTTCAGTCAAGTATTCCTCTCAAAATGCGACCTTAAGCATAATTAATTGAGTTAAGCTCAATAATAACCTTGTTTTCCGAAAGTTGTTGGAATCTAATGGAACAAAAGGCAAGTTGTGCGGATGATGGAATATGCCAAGAAAATGCTATCGAACCCTATAAAATCTCTTCAAAACCCCTACAGAAGCCCCTCGGCCTGTTGATGGAGTAAACCTACTCCTGTGACCTAGCTGCCTCCAACCCTAGAAGTCCATCCTGACCATGCCATAAAGGAAACCAAAAAAAGGAACTTCACAAAATGGGCGAGAAAATATACAATTGATGCAAGGAGTGGAGATAAACTAGCACATCGCATTGGTTGCAAGGTAGCTGTCAAGGGTTGCTAGATATCGACTAAAAGAAGATGAATAGAAGAAAAGCTCTCTTAGGGGTACCCACTTTTGGTGGGAAACAAGCCTTATGACTCACCCGTGTGGTTTAATCATTTGATTTTTGTCTAAGCTGTAAAAGAAGATGAATAGAAGAAAAGCTCTCTTAGGGGTACCCACTTTTGGTGGGAAACAAGCCTTATGACTCACCCGTGTGGTTTAATCATTTGATTTTTGTCTAAGCTGTTGGGTTGGCTCGTAACCCAATGCATCATTGTGATTTTACTTGTTTTCCAAGGGGCTTCTAGGCTAATTGGGAACTATTCATCCTCATATAAATAAGGGGAGGACTATTGTATTTCTCATCATCATCACTTGTGAACTCAACCTCTCTTCTTGAGAATTTCGACCTCTTTTCCTATTGGAGAGATGCAATTTATAGCAAATCTTGTCTTGTAGCTATTGTCTTGTCTTTGGAGAAGTTATCTTGGATTGTTCATGAATATTATCTTGTAAGTGCTCTTTTATTGAAAATTTCTGATTTCGTGTCTAATGTATGGAATATATTGGTGATCTAGGTTAAATTTTGTGCCCTAATTTTGTTGAATATCAATTTTATGGAAGCTAGGTCATATTATTGCATGCATTACTCATAGCATGATATGTGAATGGCAATCCCTAATCCGTAAGCTGTTGTGAATATTCCACTAGACAGTTCGTCACAATAGATCTGATAATATTATATTAAAAATTTGAGATTCTACACTATTATAGTTTTATTTAATTTCTAGATCTGTAAAATTAACTGTAATTAGTGCGTGCATGTAAAAGTAAATCAAGCAGAAAAGTAGAGAACAACAAAATAACCTCACACACACATAATACACAAGATATGCTCTTTGGGAAACCCTTTCAGGAGAAAATCCAGCTGGAAGGTGAGGCCGCTTCGCTCTCTTTCTTTGTCTGGAAATATGGCTGCAGATACACAGAAGTAATGTCTGTGGCTCGTGGGCTGCTACAGTGCACAAATTCTCTCTATTTGCTCTACCTCCTATCTCTCCTGGCTATTTTTGCTTAACTATGGAACAAAATGCTCTAAAAAGAATGGAATACCTCTTCCTCCTAGTGGTTCGATTATAACACAACCCAATAGCTTACTAGTGGTTAAGTTTGACGACATCAACTCTTAACTCGAGTTACAAAATAAACTCTTCTAGAGTCTTTTACATCACAAACACGTGGGTAGCCTCTTTTCCATGAATAATGGGGGCTGACGTGTCATCTTCCCGAACTATAGGTGTGAAAATAGGAAGGTCAACTTCTGAGTAGCCTAACTTTTGCATACGGACTCTGATTTATGTGATTCTTGCGCTGTTGGAAGCTCTCTGTTTGTAGAATAGCATGAAAAATGTGGCGCTTCAGCGACAAA
Source organism: Pinus taeda (assembly GCA_000404065.3). Taxonomy (NCBI): domain Eukaryota; kingdom Viridiplantae; phylum Streptophyta; class Pinopsida; order Pinales; family Pinaceae; genus Pinus; species Pinus taeda. The sequence continues at coordinate 316,868 of APFE031127207.1, forward strand.
GTTTTACCCCCAAAAAACGTCGTTTGATGCCTCAAAACGCTCTCGAAAGTTTTCAAACCCTGTTTGGCCAAACTGGGTCTTGCCAGTAAAAACGTCCCGTGCGCTGATTCCTCCACTTTATCCACTCCAAATGCATCGAGGTGGATGACAAACAATATAATGATCCAATTCGGATCAATCCCCTTGGTGATCTTACATTAGCTCTCCCAAGTGACTTTCAATCCCTCACAAAGGTAATAGTTAGGGTTTTGATGCTAGGGCATCAAAATATCCTTACACCTTTGCAAGTTTTAGCCAAATTTAAGAACCCATATACTCCATCAACCCTAAGACTAGGAACTGACCTCCATTTGTTGGTGATCAAATCAAAATTTATTCATAAACTTTTTTTTCTTTCTTACCTAATTCAACCCCCTTAAAGCCAAGCGACTGTGAAAACTCCAAATTGGAATCCTATTGCAGCGACTGGAAATTATTCTCCTAATTGTTAATTTTGTTTAACAATTTATTTGTTGTTTCCTACAAAAAATACTGAATAAACTGCAACCTACACAAATAAAATTGCGGAAGAATAAATTCTAGAAGAAATGCTAGCACACACACAAAAATAACACAATTATTTTTGGACAAATGTCCCCGGAAAAACCCAACTTGGGAAAACTGGTGCAGCAACTAAGGGTTTTATTATTTAGTAGCAGTGAAATAATCTGAGTACAACTAGATGCCGAAATTGGAAATCCTACAGAGAATTACTTGTTGAAACACTGAGAGGGGGGGAATTAGTGTTTCTTTTGAATTGTTAGTTTTACCAGTTAGATCACTTATAATTAGAACACAAAATTAACAATAAGAATAAATACTTTTATTAATCTCAATAAATCAAGTACAATATTTGTGTAGGGCTCCAACCCTAGATGAAGACACCAATCTTCAATCTCCTAGGTTCCAACCTGTAATATTCCAAGCACTGACTTGGACTTCAAAGGCTCCAACCTTGTCAATTTTGAGGCACCAACCCTATATCTGATTTAGGCTCCAACCTGGTTTCTTGAGGACTCCGATCCTCTAGGGCTCCAACCCTTCCTCCAAGGCACCAACCTTGTATTTTTGAGGCTCCAACCTCTTGGCTCCAACCCTTAGCTTTACTTTGTCATGATATGTTTAGTTGTAGTTCATGGCTCCCAATGCCTTCTTCAGCGAGCTCTGCCAATTTTCAGCAATGCCTTCACTTAGTCTCCACGTCACATCATCAATGACAACCTTGTTCTCTGAGAAGGTGTCACCACTGCTCTTCATTGTACCCAAAATAAGTTTCTTAAGGTTACATCATAAGGGCCTTCAACATTGCATCATGGAGTCTTCAATAATGTCTCCAAGAGGCTCCAATTCAACTGCTACAAGATAGTTCTAACAAGGTCTTCAAGAGGTTGTTGAGGACTGCTCTTCAATCAACCTTTTTTGTGTAATATCCCATTTTAGAGATATTCCCCAAAACCCCAGTAATCTCCAACCAAATATGCACATATAATAACTGGGAAACTCAAAATGATAAAAATAACAGTGGTGCAACATGTAATAATGTAAACATGAGATATAAGTAGATACTCGAGAAATGCAGAGAGAAATGCTAAGCCATTTTATTATACTGAGAAATGGAATGAGTACAGGAGGTGATCAGAAGGATGACACCTCGACTTGCACTAGGAAAGTGAAGAAATACACTCAGAATAGCAAAGGAATGACCTCTCTCGGAACTGCATGGATACTGCTGGAGAACTGTCGTGTTGTTGCTACTACTGGAAATCAAATGAGGATTTGGGGTTGTTCCCCTCCTTAGAAAATGCTAAAACTCTGGAATCCACCTCTACTCAGAAAACCCAGAAAAATCCAGAAAGCTTTTCTGAAATGACTGACCCCCGAAAATCGCCCCCTTGGGGAATCACGCAATCCCTCAAGGCCCTACATTGCCACTGAGTAGAATCCTCCAAAATACTGCCTGAAACTTTTCCAAACTCCTCCAATATGCAAGAGCTGATCCCTTGCTCAATATCCCAGCTCAACTCCTCCACAAACCCCCAATCTAGAACTGCCTCTAGAAGAACTGCGTCCCTCTCTCTCAAAACTGCGTAGTCCTCCAATGCTCAGCTCCACTTCATTGCCAAAGACTGAAACTACTACAAAAAGACTATTGAAAATACCTTGCCCGAGTAGGCACTCGAAGTCCCCCGGGGCTAAGGGTGAGATCTCTGAACGGAGACACTCAGTGCACTAAACAGTGCTGCAGACAGGCTAAACAGCCAGCGTGCTCCAAGTCAAAGTGACTAGCTCAAATGCTCATAATCGAATGCCAAAATGAGGAGGCTCCTCTCTCCTTTATAGCATTGGCCTCTCTCAATCCCAAGGCTCACCTCCTCCAACGTAATCTCCTCTTGCCGCGTGTTCCTTTTCCCATTTGCGTAGTCCCTCCAAGTGTTTGCGTGGGCCCCATCTCTGTGTGGTCCTTTGGCCCCCTTGGCTCCCCTTTAAGTCACAACGTTGTGCTACTAGGAAGTGACTTTTATTCTAAAAGTGAGTTATGTCCCCTTTTCCTCACCTTTTTATATACAAATAACTATAGAAGGCAATATTGAGCAAAATCAAATATTCCAATTAGCGATGGCTAGTTAGGAATATTCCAGTCTCCCCTCGCAAAATGTTGCTTGTCCTCAAGCAACTGAAGTGATGGATGCTGCAAAATTTTCTCACTCTCCCAAGTGGCATCCTCATCCAGCAAATTCTTCCACCTCACCAAGAATTCCTGGATTGCCCTGTTCCGTAGTTGCCTCTCCCTGGTATCAATAATAGCCTCTGGCTGCAACACCAAATGCCCCTCATTATCCGTGGGTGGTAGCTCATCTGTCACTGTCACATGCTGCCCCAATGCCTTCTTCAGGCATGATACATGAAAGACGTTATGAATCTTGCTGCCTTGGGGCAGCGCCAACTCATATGCAACCTGTACAATCCTGCGTATCACCCTGTATGGCCCATAAAAGCGGGGCATGAGCTTCTCAGCCCCCTTCTGTTGGAGTGATGACTGTCAGTATGGCTGTAATCGTAGGTAGACCAAGTCCCATACCTCAAATTGTCTCTCCACCAACCCCTGTCAGGATACAGCTTTTGGTGGTTTTGTGTTGTAGCCATATTATCCTTGAGAGCTCGGAGAATATCTTGACTCTCTTGGATCCAAATCTTGGCTCTCGGAGCCTTGCTTGCACCAAACATCACGTCAGCAAAAGATAAGGGATGATATCCATACAAAGCATAAAATGGTGACATACCAATGGACATGTGATGTGTAGTGTTGTAGCAATACTCCCCCAAATGTAGCCACTTCAGCCATGCTTGCTACTGCCCACTGACATAGTTATGCAAGTAGCCCTCCAGCCACTAGTTAACTATCTCTGTCTGCCCGTCCGTCTGTGGGTGATAACTGATACTCGGTGTCAACTCCGTCCCCACCAACTGGAAAAGCTCCTGCCAAAATCCGCCCATGAAACGACTGTCCCTGTCACTGGTGATGGTCTTGGGAAGACCATGTAACCTGAAAATCTCTCTGAAGAACAGCTCGACCACCTGCGCTGTTGTGTAGTGTGCGGATATGGCAAAAAAGTGTGAGTACTTTGTCAGGCGATCAATGACAACAAAGATGTAGTCCTTGCCCTGTACCATGGGTAACCCTGTGATGAATTCCATCGAAATACACTCCCATTTCCCCTCCGGAATGGGAAGAGGCTACAATAGTCTTGCTGGATGGTTCATCTCCCCCTTGTTCCTCTGGCAAACATCGCACTCCCGGACATGCTGGAGTACGTCCTCCTTGAGGCCCTTCCATGAGAACCTCTCTTTAATAGCCCTGTAGGTTTTGGTAAACCCTTGATGACCTGCCAATGGTGAATCATGTGACGCCTGAAGTATCTTCTTCTTGAGTTGAGATCCCTCAGTCAAGAAGATCTGGTCCCTGTAGTAGATGATCTCATCGACCACCCTGTACCTGTCATCCGCCACCTGCCCATCCAGAACCTCACATGCAAATCTATCTTTGGAGTACTCTAGTAGGAGTCAAGCCCTCCAGTCTGCGACCAAGCTCATAAGAGACAACGTGGCTGGTCTACGTGAAAGGGCATCTGCTACCACGTTGTTCTTACCCTTGACATACTCAATGTCAAAGTCATATGCTTGCATCTTACTAATCCACTTCTGCTGCCTCTCCTGTCGCTGCTTCTGCTCCAAAAAGAACTTGAGGCTGTTGTGATCAGTCCTCACCCTGAACCTGTTACCCACCAAATACTGCCGGTACTTGGCCAATGCATGCATGATGGCCAGCATCTCCTTGTCGTATATAGAATACAACCTCTCGTGCGAAAGGAGCTTTCGGCTCTCAAAGGCTATAGGGTGACCTCCCTGCGTCAACACTGCGTCGATCCCCTCTCCTGACCTATCACACTCCAAAACAAACAGCTGTGTAAAATCTGGCAATGCAAGCACTGGGCAACTGCTCATAACCTCCTTGAGCCTGTCAAAGGCTCGTTGCACTGTATCAGACCAACTGAATGCCCCCTTCCTCGTCAAATCTGTCAGGGGTGCAGCAAGTTGTGAGAAACCCTTGATGAACTTCCGGTAGTAAGTGCAAATGCCAATGAATCCTCGAAGTTCTGTCACGTTTCTTGGCTGCAGCCAATCTCTAATGGCCCTGATCTTCTCCTCGTGGACCCTCACTCCGTCCACCCCTATGATGTGCCCCAAGTATAACATCTTCGTCAACCCAAACTCACACTTGGAGAGCTTGGCATAGAACCGCTGCTCTTCCAAGATGCGCAATACTGTCTGAATGTGCTGGGGATGCTCCTTCCAAGTCTTGCTGTAAATGAGGATATCATCAAAGAACACCAACACAAACTTCCTTAAGTGACTGCGGAAGATGTGATTCATGCAAGACTGGAATCTAGCTGGGGCGTTGGTTAGCTCGAAGGGCATCACCAAAAACTCAAAGTGCCCGTAGTGACACCTGAAGGCGGTCTTGGGAATGTCTTGTTCCCTCACGCGAATCTGATAGTACCCAGATCTCAAATCAATCTTTGAGAAGAACCGTGCTCCTCTCAACTCATCCATCGACTCATCGATCCTAGGTATGGGGTACCTGTTCTTCAGGGTCTTCTTGTTCAGGGCCCTGTAGTCAATGCACATCCTCAATGTATTGTCCTTCTTGTTCACCAACACCATGGAAGAAGCAAAAAGACTCGTGCTCGGCCCAATGTGCCCAAGAGCCAGCAACTCCTGAATGGCCCGCTCAATCTCATCCGGGTAGGCCTTCAGATGCCTATAGGGGGTGGTAGTCATTGCTTATATGCCCTGCTCAAGCTTGATGGTGTGCTCAAACCCCCGCTCTGGTGGCTGTCCCGACAGAATCTCCCCAAATACTATGGCATACCGGTCAAGGATGGACTGTATCTCCGGGTGCACTGCCTGCCATGTAGTCCTTGTCTCTGATGCACGCAGCCCCACTGCCCACTCTACGTCCCCCTTTCGGAAGACTGCCTCCATCCGATGAGCTGAAATAGTTTGAGGTGGGTAAGTGTGTTGTCCCCATATCTTGTCATGCCTCCTTGTCTTCTCATCATCCCACTCCATCTCTAGGGCCTTCCAATCTGTAGTGACCTTCCCTAGAGTGATGAGCCACTAAACACCTAGTACTATGTTGGTGTCCGGAATATTGACCACAAAGAAGTGGTCGGTCAGTGTGTAGGTGCCCATCATCACTGATAACTCTGGAACATAACGAGCACACATCATGGTCTGATCTCCTGGGACCAAAATTGAAAATCCATCGAAGCTCTCTGTCGGTATACCTCTCGAGTCTCTGCTCAACCATCTGTGCATCGATTAAGTTGTGGGTGGCCCCACTGTCAACCAAAATTGAGACTCACTGGCCACGTACTGTCCCCCGTACACGCAGTGTCAAATACTTGGGAACTCCTCGCAATGCTGCAAGGGCTCCTCCGGTAGGTGCAAAAGCTGCACCACCTGCTGCTAGTGGTGGAGGCGGCAAGGGACCCTGCATGGCATGACTATCTCCTGCCTCCACATCATCCTCGTCATCTTCTTCCCCGCTGCTCTTCGAGAAGACCTCAATGAAATGTGCTTTGCCTTGTAGCATATCTATGTCGTGGTGCCCACGGCTCTTGACAGGTGAAGCACAATCGCTTCTTCTTCAACTCCATCCTGGCATCATCGTCAATCTGTACTCGTCCTGGATTCCCCTTCGGAGGCGGAATCCTCACATCCTTCCCCTTAGGTTGAAAAGCCTGTCGCTGGGGGTAAGGTGTTCGGGTCCTGGGTAAGACATCTTGCAAGTCCCGGGTCCTGTTAATAACATCCTAAAGTGTGGTTGGTCTAGCGGATTTGACTAGACCCCGAGGTGGCTCTGCTAACCCCTCAACATACATGTAGATCCTCCGTGCCATGGATAGATCTGGCACCATCATTGAAACCCTCAGAAAGTCCGCAATGTAGGTCTCTGGGCTTCCTGTCTGTTTGAGCCTCGTCAGCTCAACAAAGTGTTGTTCCGGATCCCTCTGGTCGAACCTCTCCATCAATCTCCTGGTGAACTCGGCATATGTCGTCACTATGGAATGCCCGAGTGTAACCATCTCATGGAACCACCAATCCTGGGCCTCACCATCCAAATGTAATGTTGCCACCTTGATGGCCTCTGCCTCCGACATCTGGTTAAGCTGGAAATAGATGTCCAGCTTCTCCACCCAAGACCTTGCCGAACTGTTTGATGAACCATCAAGCGTAGGCAAGTGGAATCTACTAGCTGTGCGGTGGGTGTCTCCGTCATGATAATGTCGGTGTCCCCTGTGATGGTCGCCGGGTCTACTATCCCGCTGGAGTTGAACAAAATCTTTGAATGAAAGAGCATCCCTGAACTCCTGCCCATAGGCCTGGTACTCTGCAAAATAATCGCCCATATGACTGGGCTCTACCTCCTGCTGGGCTCCGGCACCCGTGTCTGCTCCTAGGAAAGTGGGCATGGTAGAGGGTGTAGGGGCATGTGAGGCTATCTGTGGAGTAATATCATGCTGAGTGGCACCTTGCTTTGGAAAATGGTGAGATGTACCCTATCCCTCACCAACGTGAAAAACCCGTGGATTCTCACGCTGTTTAGCCTCCACTGCTGTGAATCTCTGCCCCATCACCTCAATCTGCGTCGATAGATCCTGCACTGATTTGAGGAGCATGTCCGCAAATCTCCTCCCATCCTCCTCTGCCATCGAATCCTCCTGCTCTGCGTCCACTATAGGCTCCTCCTGTTCTGCGTCCACCATAGGCTCCTCCTGTTCTGCGTCCATCACCGGAATACAGTCTCCCTCCCTGTAGGAGTTCTCCAACCTACGTCTAGTGTCTCTGTATCTCCTACCTTTGTAACAGATGTAGGGAGTTCCCCCGGTGTCATAGATTGCTAGCTCCACAGGTTGAGCTAGATCTCTGCTCTGATACCACTGTAATATCCCGTTTCAAAGATATTCCCCAAAATCCCAGTAAACTCCAATTAAATACGCACAAAGGATATAATAACCGGGAAGCTCAAAATGATAAAAATAACAGCAGTGCAACATATAATAATGGAAACATGAAATATAAGCAGAGACTCGAGAAATGCAGAGAGAAATGCTAAGCCATTTTATTATACTGAGTAATGGAATGAGTATAGGAGGTGATCAGAAAGATGGCACCTCGACTTGCACTAGGAAAGTGAAGAAATACACTCAGAATAGCAAGGAATGGCCTCTCTCTGAACTGCGTGGATGCTGCTGGGAAACTGCCGTGCTGTTGTTGCTGCTGGAAATCAAATGAGGATTTGGGGCTGTTCTCCTCAGAAAATGCTGAAGCTTTGGAATCAGCGTCTACTCAGAAAACCCAGCAAAACCTAGAAAGCATTTCTGAAATGGCCGACCCCCGAAAATCGCCCCCTTGGGGAATCACGCAATCCCTCAAGGCTCTACGCGGCCATTGAGTAGAATCCTCCAAAATATTGCCTGAAACTCTGCCAAACTCCTCCAATATGCAAGAGCTAATCTCTGGCTCAATCTCCCAGCTCAACTCCTCCACAAACCCCCAATCTGGAATTGCTCCCAGAAAAATTGCGATCCTCTCTCTCAAGACTGCGCAGTCCTCCAATGCGTAGCTCCACCTCAATGCCAAAGATCAAACTACTGCAAAAAGACTGCTGAAACTACCTTGCCCGAGTAGGCACTCGAAGTCCCCCAGGGCTAAGGGTGAGATCTTTGAACGGAGACACTCAGTGCACTAAACAGTGCTGCAGATAGGCGAAACAGTCATTGTGCTCCAAGTTGAAGTGACTAGCTCAAATGCTCATAACTGAATGCCAAAATGAGGAGGCTCCTCTCTCCTTTATAGCATTGGCCTCTCTCAATCCCAAGGCTCACTTCCGCCAACGTAATCTCCTCTTGCCACGTGTTCCTTTTCCCATCTGCACAGTCCCTCCAAGTGTCTGCGTGGGCCCCATCTCTGCGTGGTCCTTTGGTCCCCTTGGCTCCTCTTTAAGTCACAACGTTGTGCTACTAGGAAGTGACTTTTATTTTAAAAGTGAGTTATATCCCCTTTTTCTCACCTTTTTATTTACAAATAACTATAGAAGGCAAAATTGAGCAAAATCAAATATTCCAATTAGCCATGGCTAATTAGGAATATTACAGAAAAATCTATTTTCAAACATGTACCTTTCCATCGATGAGTGCCACCCTATAACCTTTGACTTCCATTACTAAAATGGACACCAGATTCTTCTTGCGATCAATTACATAAAAGAGATTCTGTAAATGAATCGAGTTATCTTCATTCAATTGAGGGGTAACATTCCCTACACCCTTAGATCTGAACTTCCCAATGAAGTGATCTTTAAGTAGGCCATCAGAAACTTCCGTTGCGCCATTCTGATAATATTCTCTGCTTCCACTTTACGCTTGGTGAATTTGAACCCATTGATCCTTTTGTCTTGTCTCAACTGTTGTCGGTGATTGCTGTTTCACTCTTGCTTGGGCATTGTCTTCACCTCAGCTCTGATACCATGTTAATTTTAGGTATGTTCTATGCTAGAGCAATTTATTTCAATTTCTTTTCCCCATTAGCAATCACGAGCATAAAGTAAACTGCAGATAGAACATAAATATAAATCGCAGAAGACAAGCCAAGGCAAGAGCACACAAGATGTGGCGCTAGCCAGGGACAAACCCCACAATGTGGAGAAACCCTTGATCAATTCTTCTTTTATGTTATTCAAAGTTCAGCAGAGAGTGAGAGTCATTACATTTGCAATAGAAGTCAATCACTTTGACTTTTGATAACGACATGAGATCAGTTGAAGACATATTGCTTCAACTGATTCTCTAAGGTGACTCGTTCACCTATCATAGTGCTGCATCTCGTCTATTTGCTGCGCATTACCATGTGACAGCTTGCGGTACTGTCACATGTGTTGAACCTTGATGACTGAGCTGCTCTCATCTTCATGCTGCTCATCATGCTGCATCCTCCATGGTCTTATTCATCATCAAGCTGCTCATGCTCATATCATCATGTTGCTTATTATGCTGCCCATGATCTCATACATCATGCTGCCTTCCTTCGGAGATAGATGCTCCAGCTGTTTCAGCAGTTCCCGGTAGTTCTGGCTTTTATGGTAGTTCTGACAGTTCTGACTTTTTTGACTTTTCCAGCTTTTTCAGCGTTTTTGGCTTTTCCGACAATTTTGGCTTTTCTGGCAATTCCGACTTTTCCGGCAGTTCCAACTTTTCTGGCTTTTCCGGCTTTTCCAGTAGTTCCGGATTTTCGGCAGTTTCGGCTTTTCCGGATTTTCCTTAGGATCTCTCCTCGTACTAAAACCCCAAGACAAGTAGAGAGAGGAAGAGATCCAAGTGTGTGTAGAAATGACTTGAAGTCCTCTTCTATTTATACTAAAACGTAGAGCTTGAATAAACATGACTGTTGGGCTTTTGAGCCTACATATGTTGCTGGCCGATTTAACAATTTGTCCATAACATAAATAAATTCATAACTTCAAAAATACTTGTCGGAATTGGATGATCTATAGATCAATCCTACACCTCTCAATGAGAGCGATCCAATAAAAATATTGGCTGCCATAAATAATTTGACCCACATGGAGTTTGGCCCTAGTTGCCAATTTTAACAATATGCCACCCCTGCAGAAGATCACCTCATCCCCCAACCTGTGGCTGTCAACTGACGCACTAATCCAATGCCATTGCTGAAAAGTCTCTTCTCTAGTGCCCTAAGTGTCACCCAAATATCTCGGGTGAGCTCCTCGTCCCCCGCTGCTCATGCCCAGAGTGCAGAAAGTCCATAGCAAAATTGATTACGCCCGTGAGTGATGTAGAAGAGGGTCAAGCGTGTGAGTCCCCGAGGTTACCATCAAGTATTGCTCATCTGTGTCCTCGTCAATCCAGGGTTAACTATGCCCGAAGGTATGCCTGGTGTTTTCGTCCAAGGGCCTCCTTGGAGGCAAGACTCCAAGACCTCACTGTGCAATACTATACATCCCTGTATACCATCGATCATCCCAGTACTCCTGGACATGCCACTGTACACCGCGGCCTACCCTTGTACACTGCTGGACACCCTTGGCTATGGCTATGCCATCCTATAACGTCCTGTGTCCTGCTTGTGTCACTGTACTTGTCACCCCTTGCATGTACTCAATGCGATGTGAGGCACTCCCACTTCATAGCACAGTCCAACATACTACGACACACCCCCATGTGTCTCCATACCCATCTGCTGACCATTGCTCCACGCTAGATGCTCCTATCCATCCTTGAATGAGATGGCCTAAAGCTGTGTCCATATGCATCGGTCCGCATCCAACCCAGATCATCACCTCCAATGTCGCATTATCATGCTCTCCGATGATGGGACCTCGCCTCCAAGTCCTCTCTAAGGGACCCAAGAAGTGAATCTCCCCAGGTGTCAGCAATGATGCCACAACTGCTTTGCTCCTCTATGTCTCACACAAATATGAAGAATCCCCAGCTCCATACAAGGCACTGTCTGGTGGCCTGCCAATGCCACCTCCTCTGACAAACTCCTGCCAAAGCATACTGATCATCTCGAGATCCCATGTACAATTGTCATACCAAGACAACCCTAGGAGTCTGCCCAAGAACTGGTTGGTCACTGGTGCTGACCGAAACTCTCCTAGCAGAGGTGCACACTCGACTGCTAGGTCAAATATACCCTTTAGGTCGTAGTCAACCGGTATACCTGGGAAATGATAAGTGGTCCCTCCCGGATCCCAATGCCAGTCGGGGCTTCTAGCATCCTCAGTGCCTGGAAACTCTTGTTGAACCCCACCTGGGTCCACTACCATCTCCATAGCCTACTCCACTAGGTACCAACTTAGAATCTCTTGCCACCCAACCCCAAGAGAGGGAACGAATGGACGTACTCCCGCACATAAAACAACCCCAAGATGCGGGTGCTACGCCCTTGTGCAACTCAGGTAATCTCATCTCGCTATCCTGGTCAATACATAAAATATGACTAGGTAGCTCTGTCTCTCTCTGTCCAATGGGCCAAGGTAACCTAACAATGTTGCCAACCCTGTCCATGTATGCCCGAAGAGGGTTGCTCTCACGCTCCAACGTGCACTCTAGCTACACCAGTAGGGAACCCAACTGCTCCCCAACGTGAATCAATTTGGCAGTGGACTTGGCACAAACCGCTCTTATGCCCTCCATCTCCTCGTTCCGCTACAAAATAGCCTCACACATCAATGCGACCTTCCTTTTTAATGCTAGAAGGTCGGCCTGAAACTGGTGGAACTGCTGTGGGCAGCTATTGCCTGTAAACTCGGTCACAACTCCAGATACCTCAACAATTGTTGGCATCTCGCCCATGGGTGGTTCTTCCTCAACAAATGGCTCTATGTGTGTAGGCTCTATCTTCTCCATCAAGGTGTCAACTAGGGCTATCAAAGAGGTTTCTATTAAAGATGACTCATATGCCACATCGGGTATATCAATGTTCTCGTCACCATCCTGTGGGCTCTCAACATCATGCTCAACCTCCTCCTCTGACTCCTAATATCTAAAGCTGGGTCACCACCAGCGAAAGCGCCCCTTGTTCTCACCCTCTAACTGTCTCTGTCCTGCCTGCTCCCTTTTAGGAGATCTGGTGCCTTGATCTGGTCGATTTTCCCCACATGATGTAGATGGTTGCATTGCCATGGCCTGCACACCTCTCATGTCTCTATTGTAAGGGTGAGGATGGGTTTGGTTTGTCACCCTCCTCAACTGGGCCAACCTCTCATTGTCCCAATGAATTCTACCCCAAAATTTTTGCATACTGGGTTTCCCTTGAGCCATGGGTTTGTCTCTGATTTCCCCCGTCACTGTGCACTCCTACCCAAAGCTTCCATGATCTTCTGGCTAGTTTTCCCCTGGGCCAGGATCATGCTCTGATACTACGGTAATGTTCCAAACTAAGGAAAATAGTGATATGCAAAACAAATAATAAAAACAACACCATAAAATTGAAAAAGTCAGTGCACACCCATAAAAAGTCCAAGAATATCCAACAACTGAGCCATTTTATTATAACTTGGGAGAAAAGTACATTAATGTGGAAGTGGTGCACCTGGGTTACCTCAATGGCAAGCGTGATCAAACCAGGTGGTAATATGTCAAGCCCAGATGGCACAATAACTGCTGCAATGATGCCTCGCGCTGTCCCTGTGAAACTGTGCTGTCTGCTGCAAGGATGCTGTTGGAAACCCCACCTCCGGTGCTCAGAAAACTACGGAAAATTAACCGTGGCCTCTCCACCAAATACATAGAATAACCCACAAAGGAATTGGCCAAATGTTGACCTCAGAATTTTGGCCCAAGTTCCCCTTACCTCCTCTGGCTACTGGCTGAGTTGGGACCCCTATTTGACCCCTTAGATCTTCCCATAAAATTTTATAAGATTAGGAATATGATCCTTGCCCAAAACCCAGAGAAACCCATAAAGGGTTTTCCTTGGTTCCAACCTTCAAAAGTTGACCCTTCATACCTTGGCCCTTCTCCAATTTGGAATTCTGTTGCTGTGACTGATCCTGTTAATCTATGCTCTCCCAACTCCAACAATCCTCCTCAAATGGCCCTCCAAGTGATCTCCTACTTTTCCCGGCCAGCTCCAGCTCTACAATTCCTTCCTTCGACTCCCACGTGAGCCTAGTGATGGCTCTCTGCACAGGGCCAAGTGACTGTAAATCGAACTGCTCCAAGGCAACAACCTCCTTCTCCAAAACTCTCCCGGAAGGTTGATCTTCCACTGTAACTTCAATGCCCAAACTCCCCTGGCAGTTGCTGCTCGGATGAACCCACAAGCAACACTTGCGTGTTCCCCTTCTGTGTCCCCCAGAAACACGCATTAGCTGAGACAAATGTTGAATGATATGACTGTGAAACTCCACCGGCTCTCCTCCAAGGTAGTACGAATTTCCTTTCCTAGGGTGGCACTCAAAGTCCACCGAAGCAAGGGTTGAGATCTCTACTCGGAGACACTCGTGTGCTAAACAACACAGTAACTCGGCTAAGCAGCTTGGGCAACTAAGGTTGAGTTCAATATGTCAAAAGATACGAAATGAGGCTGAGCCTCCTCTATTTATAATTTGTGGGCCTCTTTTCCCATGTGGGCTCCCTCCAACTAGCATTTCGACTTTCCCTCCTTAGTCATTCGAACTTCCCTCTAAGGTGGTGCATATGTCCTCATGTGGGTGGCTCCCATGCACGCCAACAAAACATTTCAGCCCCTTTTTCCTTCCCAAGTCTTTTCCAAAAATTGCATGGGTCCCATGGCCTTCAAAATTGTCAGAATTGTAGAATAAATAAACCTGTAACAATTTAATTTCGGAAGGGACATTATAGAGGTGTATTTATATGCGTTGGAGGAGACCCAATTTTGACCTTTTCGCCGACCAGTACTTTGTGCACATGTGGTTCCATCATTAAAAATTATATTTTTCCTTAACCAAATTAAATTCTTTCAAGGGCTAGTAGGGGTCTTTCTTGATGAGGAAGGTTGTCCAAAGGAGGGAATTTCTCCCTGAGCTGCCAAATTAACACCATCTACTTCACTTCCTCCCTAATCTGAATTTGTATAGCCCAACAACTGTATCTCATTAACAACATATCTTAGACAGTGTTGTATAGTCCCACAAAGATATCTCAAAATATGTTTATCTGCTATCCAATGGTCATGCTTTGGCTTCATCTGGAATTGACTAAGAATGTTCACTGCAAAACATATGTCTGGCTGAGTGTTCACAAGGTTATCAAGGAGCCAATCAATTGTCAGTAGGAAGTGGGATCAACAAGTCCTGAATTTGAACTTCTTAACTTCTTCAAATTAGTGATCATCAGAGTTGTCATGCGTTTCCTGTCCATCATAGCAAATTTCTGCAATACCTTTATGGCATATTTCCCTTGACCAAGATAGATTTGACAAGGTTACTGCCATACTTCTAGTCCCAATTTGAATGCATTAGCCCAAGGTCCTTCATATCAAATTCAGCTGTGAACTACTTCTTGCATTCTTGAATATGACGTCCCACACCTGTAACTAATAAGTTATCCACATAGAGTAGTATGATCACAGGTTCATTCTTTACCACCTTGATGTAGAGATTAGGGTTTGCACAACTCTCGACAAAACCAAGTCTTAGTAGATATGCATCCATCCTGGCATACCATGCTCTAACTGCTTCCTTCAAGCCATATAGAGGCTTATTCAACATGCAAACATGTTTTTCCTTATCATGGACTTTGAATCCTTGGTGTTTCTTAATGTAAACTTCTTCATCAATTGTTCCATTTAGAAAGGTTATTTTTACATCCATTTGATGAATGCTCCACCCCATAGTAGCTACAAGAAAGATAAGTGACCTAATGGTTGTATATCTTGCTGTTGGAGCAAAAGTTTCTTCATAATCGATTCCTTCCTTTTGTGAGAAACCTCTTGCCACAAACCTTGCCTTATACTCGTCAATACTTCCATCAACTGCATGCTTGATTTTGTATATCCATTTGGAAGTTACAACTGATTTGTCTTTAGGCTATGAACAATTTCCCAAACGTCATTCTTCATTATACACTGGTATTCTTCTTGCATTGCATTCTTCCATTCTTGGTGTTCCACTGCCTTCTCATAAGTGTTAGGTTTTTCTTCAATAAGTTTAGTCATGTAAGATGCATAACCTGAATATCTCTTAGGCTTCTTACTTTCTTTGAATGTTCCCTTTGCTGTTGCATGTCCTTCGACTTCTTGTAGAGTTGACCTTACCCAAGCTGGCCTCTTTCGAGTTTCTAAAATGATGACTTGCTGCACAGGTTCACTTGGTCCTTCAATTTCTTCATGATTAGTTGTAGGTTCTGGAGTATTGTCATGTCTTGAGACTTCTTCAAAGATAGGTTCTTATTCCTCATCAGAATCAATGGGAATATCTTTAGACTTATTGTAAACAATATTCTCATCAAAGATGACATCTATGCTTTCTTCAATACGATGATCTTCCTTGATGTAGACTCTATATCCAGCAAAGATGCCTTTTATACCTGTTGGGTCCAACTTCTTCCTTTTATCCTTAGGAATGTGAATGTATAAGGGACATCCAAAAATTTAGAGATGGTCAACACTTGGCTTCTTTCCTGTGAATGCTTCTTCCAGGGTCATGTCATTAAGAATTCTATGAGGACTTCGATTTTGTATATATATATTGTTGTTATAGAAGCTTCTCCCCATAGGAACTTGGGAAGGTCTTAGTCATGTAGCATGGCTCTAACACATTCTTCAACAGATCAGTTCTTTCTTCCATCCACACCATTTTGTTGAGGATTGTAGGGAACTATCAACCCCCTCTTAATTCCTGCTTCCTTGCAAAAAACCATAAGTTCTTTGGAAGTATATTCTCCACCATTATCTGGTCTTTAGGGTTTTGATCTTCCTTTCTGTCAAATTTTCCAATTCTGCCTTAAACTCCTGAAATTTCTCAAATACTTCATCTTTAGACTTGAGGAGGTATATCCAAGTCTTTCTAGAGTGATCATCAATGAATGTTACATAGTATTGATGACCACCAAGTGACTTCTCTGCCATGGGTCCACAAACATTAGAATATATGAGATCCAAAATTTCCTTGGATCTTGTGTCATTGCTTGTAAAAGTTTTCTTCACATTCTTGCCAACAACACATCCCTTACATACTCCTTCATGCTCTTCAATTCAGGGATATCAGTAACCATATGATTCAATGATGGCAATAACTTATATTGTAGGTGACCATAACTTCTATACCATAGTTCTCAAGGGGTAATACTAAATGGCTTGAGGAAGAGGTGTTAGAAGTCTATACAATCTCCCCTCACGAATCCCAATAGTCTTAGTATTTTCAATACTAGATCCCTTAGGCCATATAATGACTTTGCCATCAACAAATGCAACCCTGTCATCTTTATCTTCTAAGCAATAAATAGAAAACAAGTTCTTTTTCAAACCTGGAACATAGAGTATATTGTTGAGATGAATATTTCCACTGGTTTCCAACTCCAAGGAGGTAGATCCAATTCCTTTGACTGAGTAGATATTTTTTTCTCCAAGTTCAACTGAATGAGAGGAGATTCCTTTTGATAATGTTTTGAGTTGACCACATTCCCTTGCCATATGTCTCAAGGCTCCATTGTTGGTTGCCCATATATTATCATCTTCGAAAGGATCTGCAAGAGACTTCCTTCCATGACATTTTTACATAACTTGGAGATGAACTTGATGATGCAACCTTTGATAGTTTCAAGGAGACTCCTAAGAGTCTTGAGACCTTTCTTCATATAGCTTACCATTGAAGAGGAAGAGAGAAGATAGATAACTGCTTCAAGAATGTCTTCCAAGAAGGGTGCCAACAAGGATGTGATCTTCAAACTTCTTCCTTCACCTTAGCTTTGGTACCATGTTGAGAAATCAATATGTTTTTAGATTAGGGTTGATTCCTCTTATTTGATAATCACTTGTTAGTGTTTGTTGGCTTTTATTACGTAATTATGCTGCCTTCATCAAGCAATTACCAAAACATAAAGTACATGAAGATCACAAGAGACAAAGAACACAAGATGTAGGCTCCAAGCCAGGGAAAAACCCCACAAGTGGGAAAACCCACACAACTTCTATTCTTATAGAATCAGATCAAAGTGAGACACCCAAGAACCAAGACCAAGACCTCCACAAGGAACCAAGTCAACCCTACTTATCTCCTTCAACCAAACCAAGTCAACAAGAATCAAAGATGGTCAAACCTCTTCAAGTCAAAATTTCAGACTTGCAACTTCACTTTGTTGCCCCAATACCTTCACAAAAAAGAGTGCCACAACACCTTTGAAGAAACAAAATTTCGTCCTGTAATTCGTGGCGTAACCCCAACAACTTCACACATGTGAACAAAGAAAAGCAAAAACCCAATTTTTCTTCCTTTGAATTCTTCTCTCTCTTCCTTGGCCTTTAGACTTCTTCTTTTTCTTTCTTACATAGAAATTGAATTGTGAGTGAGTGAGCAAATGAGGTCGAAGTCTCTTCAAGGCCAACTTGGTCTTGTGGGACAAAATGATTCTTTTTGACTCAAAATAATATTTTTTCTTTTGCTACAAATTGTCCAAATGGGACTTCGACACTTGACAAATTTTCTTCTTGCCTCAATAAACCTTAGAAGCATGAAGAACATGCAGTGGCTAGAATAGTAATAATAATAATAAATTTCTTTTTCTTCTTTTTGCTTCTTACAAGAAATACATATTGATACAAGTACAAAGATAGTTATGAAGACCGAACCTAGTTACAATTTTCAACATGTTGTTTTCGTACTGACAGATCCAACGTAGTTAGCGACCTACCGCAAGGAGGGTGCCAAAGCTAGGCATATTATCCAAGACAAGGTCAAAGATAATATTGTACCCCATATTATAGAGTTGGATATGTGTAAGAAGATGTGAGATGCCATCTTAAATTTGTTTTAGAGTGCTTCTTTTAACAGAAAATTGATTCTTGGAGAGAAGCTACGAAACACTAGATAGAACAAGGGAGAAGGTGTTGTTAGTTATCTCACCAGGGTCAGACAAGTCAAAGACAAGTTAGCAGTTGTTGTAGAGAAAATAAATGATGGCGAACTCATGAGAATTGTGTTGAATGGGTTCTCAAAGTAGTGGGCCGTCTTTGTTCAAGTAATTAATGTATGACAAGATTTACTTGACTAGGATCGTCTATGGAGCGATTTCACCCAAGAAGTGCTTAGTTGAGCTTGGTTAGTGAAGGCAATGATAAAAGCCAAAAGGGTGAGGATGAGGAGAATGTTGCTCTTCTTGGAAAGGGAAAACCCAAGAAAGGCTCAAGCAAATGGTCTAAACCCAAGGGACAGAAGAAAAAGAAAGACTTGAGTAAAATCAAGTGGTTGGGTTGTCATCAATAGGGACACTATGTTAGTTGATGTCCTAACATAAAGAAGGGTGAAAAGAAGTAGCAGACAATAGCATCGACAAACATTAATGAATTGTCTTTAAGACTTGAGGATGAGTTTGCTCTTATAGCTTGCTTATCTAGCTCAACCACCAAGGCGTCTGGTACATTATTAGTGGGGTGTCATGTCACATGACAAGAGTTAGAGATTATTTCTCTAGCTACAAAGTAGAGTAGATAGGCTTCTAGATACCAATGGAAAACAAGCCCAAGTGTACTCTAATTGGGGAGGGACAGTCACATTTCAGAGGAATCAGGTGAAAATATCCATGTTACAGATGTGTTGCATGTGCCAGGTATGGGAATGAACTTGATTTCAATTCACGCTCTTCAGGATAAGGGGTATGATGTATACTTTCAAGGACCAAAGGTGTATCTAAAACACCAGGATTGGAAGGTAGCAGAGGAGATTGGGATAAGAAGCAGCAACTTATATAAGTTGCAGTTTGATACTCTAAAGGCATTGGTTAGCAGTAGAAGTAGCAAAGATATGGGAGAGGTGTGGCATAGGAGGGGTCATATCCATCATAGAGCACTTAAATTGCTCAGAGAAACGATGACAGGTATCCCAAAAGTGAGTACAAAACATGATGACGTATGCAAAGGGTGCGTAATTGGAAAGTTTTCGAAAGCAATTGTTAGAAACACTGGTGGGGGTGAATCAGTATATCTTTTCAATTGTTCCCCTTTTTGTTTTATCACCAAAGCATTTATATATAAAACACAGAAATAGATAGCTGAAATTAATGCTTTTATTAAAAATAATCTGTGCAAGGAAATAGATACAAAATATAAATGGTTGCAATCAGTTGCCAAGCACCAACTTGGACTTTTGTGAGGCTCCAACCTCCAGAGCACCAACTCTGTTTTGCCAAGGCAATAGTTCTACACTTAGGAGCACCAACTCCCAAGGATTCCAATCCTTTCAGTTTTGAGGCTCCAACCCTGTGGGCTCCAACCCTAACCAGGTATAAACTGTTTTGCTGTAGTTTTTTGCTCCCAAGCCTGCTGAGCTTCTGCTTCACTCCTGTTCTCTTGCTTCTCCTGCCTTTCCTGCCTCTGCTTGAACTTCGACTTCCTCTCACTTTGATTATCCGCACACACACTCCATCCTTTCCTTGTTTTTCCTGTTTTTTGTATTCCTAATGCCTTTGACTGTTCGTTTCCGCTTTCCATTGGCTCTTCGGCTTCCTCAATGCTCGCTTTAGCTTCTTCTGTGCTTGCTTGCCTATTCGGTTTCCCGAGTCGCTTTGGCTTCCTCTGTCTCTTCAAGTTCATCAACACTCCAGGGACACGTAAATTCATAAGAGAGGACCGAAAATACATAGAGAAAACATGTTGCATGTTAAAATTGTAACAACGCTCCTTTTTCAATAATAATAGACATACACAAGACTTTATCGTTTTACGGAGGGACTGTACCAATTAGGAGGCCCCCACCTGCCACGTCACAATCGCAATCATATGTTTTAACGTGGCGAGGCTTAAAACCTGCAAATATGAAATACACTTAAAACCATGCTTTGACACCCTTGGCGGACTTCACTTGTTTATACACTCGAACATATATGTTTCGTTGGGTCCGCACATAGATATCGCTGTCGGCGGTTTTGGGTAGTAGCTCATAGTGGAACCCACCGATTATGATATCTCCGATATATACATATACTCCGCCTCTATGCTCCGATATATGTGTATTTGCTGCCTTCGATAGTGTAATCCGATATATACACCATTTTCGCCTCCAATAGTGTATATTGCATATATGTATATGTTTTTGCCTCCGATAGTGTATATAGCATATATGTATATGTTTGCGCCTCTGATAGTGTATATAGCATATATACATGTTTTCTGCCTCTTTTAACTCTTCCGCCTCCTATAATTCTTTCGATAGTCCTTTTGGTTCCATTGCTCCCGATACTCTTGATATGCCTCCGATAGCTTTGTTTTGCTCCTCCGATGACTGTTTGCTCCTCTGATAGCTCTGTTTACTCCTCTTTGTTTTGTTTCTCCGATATAGCTCTATTTACTCCTCCGATATGCTCTGTTTTGCCTCCTATGGCTCCTCGAATATTGCCATATTGACATCAATGACAATCTATGTCAACAACAACATTTCCCAGGAGTGACAATAGAGCCAAGGGTGTGTTAGATTTGATACATTATGATATTTGTGGTCCATTATCAACACAATCTCTTAGGGGTTATGAATATTTGATGACCTTAATTGACGATTTCTCCAGAAAGACCCGAATATACTTCTTGAAGACGAGAGATGAAGTCTTCAGTTGCTTCCAAGAGTTTAAGGCTCTTGTGGAGAATTTGACAGGAAAGAAGATAATGGTACTCCGTATAGACAATGGAGGTGAGCATATTGAGAAAGCTTTTAAGGAGTTCTGTGCCAAGGAGGAATCAAGAGGGAGTGGATGGCTCCATACAACCCACAACAAAATGGGGTTGCGGAACACAAGAACAGTCAGATAGTTGCAGTAGCAAGGGCCATGCTATATGATCAAGATATGGCTAGATATCTTTGGGCAAAACCATGTAGCACAACAGTTTACATTTCCTTACACCCTAGGTCTGGTTTATGGCAATACTTAGCACACAAACACACTAGCAGTGCTAAACCAAAACAACTTAGCACAACGGAAATATAACAACAATGAAACAATAAAGTACACAAATATATATGTGGCCGAAAACTTGTTTTATTAATCCATCAATAAATAATCATAGGGCTGTCGTACCAGGGGTCATGGCCCTTTATGAAACCTGATACAATGCTAGTATATACAATATATAATTATGGCTTTAGGTCTGCTCCTTTAGACCTTTAATATGCCCAACAAATCAAAGACAAATCACTCAACTTACTTGTTGTTTATCACTCCTTTGATATCCCCCCTTTTAGTCTTGTTGTCCACAGAAGATCAACTCCATTAGTCCTCTATCTTGGCTATCTTTTGCCTCCTTAATCCACAGGGAATGTCTCCTTTCGATGCCTGTACAAATAGTTACTCATGATGGACAATTCCCTTCAGTTCAATGTATACTTATCAACATTACCCTTGCTGTTTGGACCATCTTATCCAAACAAACTTCACAAATAATTGTTCAGTAATCTCCTACATGAACAACAATCTCCTCACTGGTCACCTACAATACTGAGGCACCTCAACCCTTCCTGTTCACAGCGTGAGGCTTTTTGGCCTCCTTTTAGGCTTGTGGCCTAGTCACAGGTAGCTCGACTCCTTTTTGTGTCTTAGGTGGCTTTCTTAAGGTCCCAACCCTCTGTGTGTGTTAAAATTGGAAACTAGGGCCAACTTCCACCTTAGGACAACTCATATGATGGAGATGATTATTGCATTGGATTCCTCTTTTCAAGAGCTACATTTTTTATATAAAGATCATCTCATTCTGACAAGCAGAAATGGAATTTTGAATTTATTCTTTCTCATGGACAAATTGTCAAAGGTCTGCCTCAGTGAAATGTAGGTTCATGAAGCCCAATGGATGTGTCTCCTCACCCTGAACGAAGTGTATAAATAGGAGTGACCTCTCTCTCGTTTGAACATCATCTCAACTCATCACAACTTCTCTCTCCTCTCTTGATTGGTTCGTACAACTTGGATGCTTCTCTACTTCGCACATGTGGAAGAGGACAAATTTCTGCACTGGTTTTGGAGGCCGAAAATTTCAAAGATTAGGGCAGCATTGACCAATGGTGACTTGGATTGTTTGACCTTGCTTTGACTTCGATCTGGAGGTCAGAATTCTGATTTATATAGGCTGCATTGTTTGGCCTAATTTTCGAGATGTTTGGGGGTTGTTTGACTGTGTTGACTTTTTGGTTTGACCACAAAAATTATAGTAGATTTTGACTAGATTGACCAAGCTGTTTTTGGGTTGACATTGACTCCCTTGGCAGGCCGCATTCTTTTGTTGTTGACAGAGCTGCTTGGAGGACATTTTGGGGCAGCTTTGACCACCGTTGACTTTATGGTTAGGGCTACATCGACTGCTGATTTGGCAGGACAATTTTGAGCATGTAATTCTGATATTTGTACTCTCTCTCTGTGCTGAACTATTGAAGAATAATAAGAATATTTGATCAAAAGGTTTCCCCAAAATGGGGTTTGTCTCTGGCATCTACCACATCTTGTGTCTACTTGTCTTGGCTTGTCTTTTGCACTTGTTTTTATATTCTATATGCATTTACTATCAATGTGTTTAAGTTAATGTGATTGCTACTAGATATAATTGGAAATTGTCATTGGGTTGCTAAAGGAACATTGAATTAAATTGTGCTAAAGCATAGAACATACCATTGTTATCTAAAATTAACATGGTATCAAAGCTCTGGTGAAGACAAAGCCCAAGCAAGAGTGAAGCAAAGCAATCACCAAGAGAAGCTGTTGGACAAGGACTTGGAACTAGTCCCAATGACGACTACATCTTTCTTCAAATCCGAGGACAAGCTCAAGAACAAATCCGACTATCATGCATGGAAGATGTCTCTAGATTTGACATTGGAAGAAAATGATGCCATGGACTATGTCAAAGGAAGAATAGCAAAGCCTCCTTCAAATGCATCCGGTGTTGCACAAACCAAGTACAAGAAAGGCGAGGTTAAAGCTAAGAAGATTATTGTTGATTCTATTCAGAAGCTTTAGTTGCCTATATTTCTGATTTGGAAATCTCTAAGGAAATGTATGACTAGCTGGTTGGGATGTTCAAAGTAAATAATGTGAATCACGTTCTCTTTCTCAAGAACAAGTTGAAAGACATCAAGATGGATAGAGGAGAATCCATCCAATCCTACTTCATGAGGATTACTGAGATCAAGAATGATCTCCTATCTATTGGAGAATTCATTGGTGACATGGAGCTCACTCTTATTGCACTTGGAGGCCTTACAAGAGAATGGGATGTGTTCAACACTACCATCCTCAACAATGATAGGATTTCGGGCTTTGATGAATTATTGGCCAGATGCACTCAAGAAGAAATAAGGATGATGGAAAGAGACAAGCCCTCAAATGGAAACAATCCTACTGCCTTCTTCGCTCATTCTAAGAGAAGGAACAATGCTGGTCCAAGGAATCAAGGATAAGGGTTCAAGTCGGGATTCAAAGAAGGAAGAAAAGGAAGATGCTTTAATTTTAATAGGTTTGGCCACTTCACTAGAGAGTGTCCTCACAAGAAAGATACTCGAAGAGATGATGACAACAATAACAACAACTTCAAGGGAAATGGCAATCAAAGGAACAACAGGTTCAACAACAAAGGAAAGAGGAATGCTCCCGTTGCTCGAAATGGAAATGGTCGTCCTCCCAAGAAGTCGAGAAACTCCAGGTATGAAGAAGTTAATGTTGTAAAGCAAAAATGGTTTTGTTTTTTTTTTGCCCTCTCCACCGCCTTGCCTCCGGATACATTGGACCATTGGTTGATTGATAGTGGTGCCTCAAGGCACTTCACTGGGTACAAGGAGGCCCTCTCAAAGTTGGTTGAAAAGAAGACGAATATGGAGATTATACTTGGGGATAATGCCACTTATACTGTGAAAGGAATTGGGACTGTTACTCTTCACTTAAATCAAGGTCAAACCCTCCACTTACAAGGAGTGTTCTATGTACCTGATCTAAATAAGAACTTGGTTTCTACTTTTGCGATGGAAGACAAAGGTTTTTAAGGTAATATTTATTGATGGGAAGGTTCGTGTTTGGAAAAGGAACCCAAGAGATGCATTCACTTTTGTATTAAGAGTTGAAAGTCTCAATTAGGTTGGAGGAAGTTCATTCGAAGCAATGACTTGTGATACTTCTCTTCAATCCGAATTATGTTACCTGAGATTTTCTCACCTTCATTTCAAAGCCCAACCGGATGCAAGGAAGATGGTCACAGATATGCTTGAATTCAATTTCAATCATGAAGGTGTTTTTCAGGGATGTGAAGCTAGAAAACATACAAGGGGACCATTCCCCTCAAGCGAAACTCAAACCACTGATATTCTTCAATTGGCCCATTATGGTGCCCGTGACATATTTGGGTGGATATTTGTACTATGCTATTTTTGTGGATGAATTCCCTCACAAAACATGGATCTATTTCTTAAAGAAGAAGGATAAAGTGTTCAAATGGTTTTGCTCTTTCAAAGCTTTGGTTGAGAATCAAACAGGGAAGATGATCAAAATATTGAGGACCGATAATGGGACCGATATGAGTCAAATGAATTCAAAGAATATTGTAGAGAAGTTGGCATTAAGAGGGAGACTACTATTGTGTCTCTCAGAAGGAAAGAGTAGACTACGATGGAATATTTGCACCAGTTGTCGGATATACCACAATCCGTTCAATCATAACCCTTGCTGCCTCGCAAGGATGGAGCCTACACCAAATGGATGTCAAAAATGCCTTTTTGCATGGTTCGCTTAAATAGGAAGTCTATATGGAACAACTCGAGGGGTTCGAGGTTCAAGATCGTGAGACACATGTATGCAAGTTGAAGAAAGCCCTCTATGGGTTGAAGCAAGCCCCTAGGGCTTGGTATGAGAGGATCGATAGCTATCTATTGAAGCTGAGATTTATAAGGAGTGATGCTGACTTGAACCTATACTTCAAGGTTGAAAAGGACAGACCTCTCATTCTGGTCCTTTATGTGGATGATCTCATTTTCACAGGTGATGACCTTCTTATTCATCAATGCAAGAGGGAGTTGGCTTCCGAATTCGAGATAAAGATCCTATTGATGCATTATTTCCTATGGTTGGAGGTCTGACAAAAGCCAGGTGAGATTTTCCTTTCTCAAGGAAAATACATTGTGAAGCTACTTGGGAGATGTGGGATGGTGGATTGCAAGTCCATGACTACTCTGATGGAACTCAACTTTAAGAAGCTATGTGGAAGTGTTGTTGGGCCCGGATTGGCGAACCCTTCCGAGTATCGTCAACTTGTTGGGGCCCTGATGTTTTTGGTCAGCTCCCGTTCTGACATATGCTTCGCTGTGAACATGTTGAGTCAATATATGGTTGAGCCTCATCACATTCATTGGATTGCTACCAAGAATCTCCTGAGATATCTCCAGGGCACAGTCGACTATGGGCTGAGATACACTGTTTGGAATTTGAGGCTGCATGGATATACAAATGTTGACTAGACTGGTAGTGTGGTGGATTGTAAGAGCATGTTTGGGTACTGCTTCTCTTTGGGGTCTGCTTCAATATCTTGGATGAGAAGGAAGCAGAAATCGGTTGCACTAAGCATCGTCGAGGCCGAATACATTGCTGCGAGTGTGGCATGTTGTGAAGCAGTTTGGTTGAGGAAGCTCTTCAGTGAGCTATTTGAGCTCGTGCTAGATACCTTCGTGATCTTCTGCGACAACTAGAGTCGGATTCGCCTATTAGAGAACCCTGTGTTCCACGACCGCTCCAAGACATTGATATCAGGTACCACGTTATTCGGGATATGGTACAACGGAGAGAAATAAGGCTCCAACACATTAGGACAAATGAATAGGTCGAAGACATTCTCATGAAGCCTTTGGGGAAGATTAAATTCTTAACCTTTCGAGAGACTTGGAGTCGTGCAATGACCCTCCTATGAGGGTCTCATATGATTTGGACACAGAGCCATGGGAGCTCCTAGGGACTTGGGGTACTTCTTGGAGCTATGAGCGACCATAGGTTGAGTGGTTCACCTTCCCCTAGTGGTGTGCTGGATACAAGGTGAGTGGTTCAGCTTCCCCTACCTGGACACATGCATGTAGGGTGAGTGGTTCACCTTCCCCTACGATTGACATATGCATAGGATGAGTGGTTCACCTTCTCCTGTTGATGCCCTGACACACACTCTATCCATAGAGTTTGGGACTCATGGGAAGTACCTCTCATCTGGCCGAAGAGTTGGGAAAAGATGGTTGGGGACCATAACACTACCGATGGACACATCGTGTACTGCCGTACTCCTTATGACTAGGATGCATGGTGTTCAACAACTTGATTTGGGATCAAGGATTGACTTTTGTCAGTGGAGATGTATGATCTTATGACTCACTCTTGATCACTTCTTCTTCATTATTACTTCATGGTTCAGTAGAGCAGATCAGAGTAGGGTAGTGATGACTGGGATGGTACAAGATGGCATGATGACAGATGGATTGGCAGGTGGAATTCTCCCTAGTTGAAATGGAGTGTTAGAATTGGCAACTAGGGCCAACTTCCATCTTAGGACAACTCATATGATGGAGATGATTATTACATTGGATTCCTCTTTTCTAGAGGTACAATTTTGATATAATGATCATCTCATTCTGACAAGTAGAAATGGAATTTTGAATTTATTCTTTCTCATGGACAAATTTTCAAGGTCGAGCTCAGTCAAATTGCTCATAAAGCCCAATGGATGTGTCTCCTCACCCTCAACGAAGTGTATAAATAGGAGTGACCTCTCTCTCATTTGAAGATCATCTCAACTCATCACATCATCTTCTCTCTCCTCTCTTGATTGGTTCATACAACTTGGAGGCTTCTCTACTTCACATGTTTGGAAGAGGACGAATTTCTGCAATGGTTTTGGAGGCCAAAAATTTCAAAGATTAGGGTAGTGTTGACCAGCGTTGACTTGGGCTGTTTAACCTTGCTTTGACTTCGATTTGGGGGACAGAATTCCGATTTCTATAGGTCACATTGTTTGGCATGATTTTCGAGGTGTTTGCCTTTGGGGACTATTTGATCGTGTTGACTTCAACGTTGACTTTCTGGTTTGACCGCATAAATTACAATAGACTTTGATTGGGTTGATTGAGCTTTTTGGGTTGACTTTGACTCCCTTGGCAGGCCGCATTCTTTTTCTGTTGACAACGCTGCTTGGAGGACATTTTGGGGCAGCTTTGACCATCGTTGACTTTCTGGTTAGGGCTGCGTTGACTGCTGATTTGGCAGGACAATTTTGGGCATGTAATTCTGATATTTGTACTCTCTCTTTGTTGAACTATTGAAGAATAATAAGAAGATTTGATCAAAGGGTTTCCCCATATTGGGGTTTGTCCCTGTCATCCACCACATCTTGTGTCCTCTTGTCTTGGCTTGTCTTCTGCACATGTTTTTATGTTCTATCTGCATTTACTATCAATGTGTTTAAGTTAATGTGATTGCTACTGGATATAATTGGAAATTGTCATTGGGCTGCTAAAGGAACATTGAAGTAAATTGTGCTAAAGCATAAAACATACCTTTGTTATCTAAAATTAACACTTTTGAAGAACCTAAGGCCTCATTGCCTCCTTCTAGGGCTTCAACCCTCCTCCTCCTTGGATAGAGCAAACCACAAAATACTTGCCTCTACCTCCTCCTAAGGCTTCCACCCTCTTTCTGAGCATAAACAGAACTCGATCAACACCTTCCCTTGGACTCAAACCTCTTGAACAGACTCAAACTCTTTCACTTAGACAAATATCTTTTGCCAACACAAAAATTAGACCAATAACATGTCCTTTCTTGGAGATCTGCAATTTCCTTTTAGCTTGCTATTCTTCACAAGGATGATTGCTATTATGGATGAAATGATCTCCAATATATTCAACTCTCTAATGTTACCTTAGGAGACCCTTAGATCCATTAAAGGTGTCCACAACGATTAGAATAAAGAATCAATATGTTTGGGTTCTTAGCCCACAACTTTGGGTCCTAAACCCCCAGGCTTGGGTACCTTGCCCACAAAGTGGGTTTTCTCCTCACAAGTCAAGTACCTATAACATATGGGAGTACCTCCCACACTACACTATTTTCAACACTACCTCTTAGCGAGGGAGGTACTTCAATTTCTCAGAAGTAACTCATTTGGAACACAATCCCCATTCACGACATCTATCACTGCAACATAGCCTATAGTATGAACAACACTCTCCTTGGAAGTGTTCTTGCCACTAGAAGCCTCGCTTCTTCTCATGATTGGCCTTCAAGCCTTTCCAAGGTTCCTTCTTGCTAGCTATAGAAGTCTCCTTTCTTCCCACTGACCATGCACTCTTCTTGGGTTGTGGAATCTCCCTTTGACTCTGCAAACTCTCACGCTCACTCGACTCCCTCTGAGTCTCAAAAACTGTTATGAATATAATTCATAACAAATCAGCTAAATAAAATAAATATAAATATTAAATATTATTTAGGTTAATTAGTCATTAAATTAAGTAAAAGGCATGTCTAAAAGACATGCCGCTTCACGAAAGGTCACCTGCTAAGGTATAAAAGCAGGGTCCTCATTGTACATTCAAATATCTTATACATTTTTTATATAATAATAAATAATTATTTTAAATACCTATGTGTATTTTTAACAATTAAATCTACAAGCTATTAGCATTTGTGTTTTAGCATAAGTTTTTATGCTACAGTTCGCCTATTTCCGTTAATCGAAAAGCAGGGTAGGGGCCACGATCTATGAGAGTACGATACGCTTCAGTGACAATAGCCACTTCATTTGCAGATTTGTTGAGACCATATCGTTGCCTCAACACCGCTACGTTGTCTAAGAAGCCCTCGATTATGCAGAAGATGTCATCTACAACACGAAAAGATTTGGGTGAGAAGACAGTCTGGCACGATTGGGTGTAAGCCATGGCATTGACATCCCCAAGGTAAATGTAGACGGTCGCATAATCCCCAAGAGCAGTGCAACTAAGACTCGGTGAGTACTGGAGAATCCTTGAAGATCACAAACGTGAATTTTTTCGGATTCAGTGTAGCAGATAAACTGGGATCTTTTATATAAATAGTAAGTTTCAGGGAGTGCACTAATATTTGTATTTCTGATGTTTATTGAAATAGGGTTTTCACCGCAGATCTCTACCACTTCAATCTGCGATGAATAATGTTGAATAAGTAGTGTATTGCTGCCACACAGCACGACGAAGTGGATAAGCTCTTTTGTAGTAGGCCGAGGGAGAAATATTTCTTTTTGCAGTATTCCGTTAAGTTTGGAATAAATTTTCAATTCAACTCCAAACCTTCCATTACTTTGAGTGGAAGAAATTCAGTCATATATCACAATGTCCATATTTCCCGAACTTGGGCTTTTCATATTTGAACAAATACGTCGTATGCTACCTGGTATAACATTTGGGAAACCTAAATTTGTTGTTGCAAACAACATTGTTTACTTTTTTAATTCACAACACTTGAATGTATGGTCACTCAAATCATGAATGATGACCCTGCAATTTGGAATATCAAAACACCAGCCTTCTGTGCAGGACTCTTCCGAAAAAAGCGGCGTGGTCATTACAGATTCTCCTTCTCCTTTTATAAATGCAATGTCGAGGCTTATTATTTCAATGCTGTCACATTGCCAATTCTTATGATACACCATATGCGCTATTAGAAATGAATTATTGTGTTTGTTGTAACACACAGATATGTACCCCTTCACATGGTTCCCACTCATGCTTCTGTTGATGTTGATGTTACAGTGAACAGGTGAAATTTGATCTCCCTGTCTTTTGAATAGCACCACATTCTTAAAGGAATGGACAACAAGTATTATGTCAGCCCCGGTCACGATAAATTTAACACTACCCATGTCCTCATGCTCAAAGCTGCGTACATAATAATCTCTATAAATATGTGGAACCTTCATGGTCTTGCCCAACTCTCGCATACGCAAAGGGTACGCAAGGGATGAAGTATTCGTGGCAATTCTTGGTGGCGGCCTTGGAATCAAAATTTCTTCATATTCATCCCTCGCCCTCTTTTTGATATGCGAATGATCTCCCATGTCTCAGTATCGAGTCAAGTCTCTTAATTCTTTGTGATCCCTGTACTTAGTCAAACTATCTAGGTGATTACGAATTATTTCCCAAAGCCGGCAGAACTCTGTTGTTCGCTTACATTGCAAATAGAGGTGGAAGGTTCGCTGTGCAGTCATCGTGTATAATGCTTCATTGGTCTCTATCTGATTCACACCGCTCAATCGAACCAACCCAAGTTGATCTCTGCATATTGGACATGAAATATTTTCACAAAACCATAATAGAATACACCTCGAATGATAGCAGTGTTTACATGGCAACTGTTTTGCAGGCTCTTCGTTGGAAAACGTTTCTAGACAAATTGAGCACGTCGCTCCATCACTGCTTTGACTATCTTCGCTAATCGTAGCTAATGGCGACCCATTCATAGTTGCATGAAGACTATTAGCCACTTCTTCCTCTGTAAGATTACTATTTACTCCCCTCTCTGTAATGTCACGTCGACCAATCATGATAACTTCATCTATGAAATCGAAATTATAAATATTGTCCTCCAGATGTTGTTTGATCTGAGGCCATGTGAATCTGGAATTCCATATAATTTGGCCACTCATAAAATTTAGATCATCCGGATCTTGGTTGGCTTGGTGATAGTCTTGTATGGATCGAAGAACAATATTATTTTATGGAAATGTGAATGTTGTTAGATAATCTTCGCACTCTTCGGATCCACTTTCATTGATTCGGAAACGATGAATGTTCTCTCCACGCCATTCATTATCTAATTTACGTATATCAATATTCTCTGATAAACTCATAATCCTTTGATCACTAATATCTCTTTCTTGCTCGGTATCTGCTCCTTCTCCTTTACTTTCAACATCAACTTTATTTGGATCATCATCTTCATCTGCATTAGCTTCATCTGAATCATCATCTAGATCATTTTCCTTTCGAGCTTCTTTAACTTCTGCAATTGACTTTTTTAAACACTGAATTGCTTCTTGAATACTAAACTGTTCAACGTAATTAGGACGTGAACGTAACGACACCTTGTGCGGCGAACTACGTTCAAAGGCCCGCATGATTATATCTTGTGCCATGGCTCTGATACCACTGTGGCATAAAAACTTATGCTAAAAATACACACAGGTATTTAAAATAATTATTTATTATTATATAAAAATGTATAAGATATTTGAATGTACAATGAGGACCCTACTTTTATACCTCACCAGGTGACCTTTCATGAAATGGCATGTCTTTTAGACATGTCTTTTCACTTAATTTAATGACTAGTTAACTTAAATAATATTTAATTATTTAATATTTATATTTATTTTATTTAGCTAATTTGTTATGAATTATATTCATAAAAAAACCCTTTTTTCTCCCTTGATCTATAGGATTGTCGTTAAGCTTCTATAGCCCATTCTCCCTAACTCCAACAACTGCTTGTGTGGAGTTAGAGCCTCTGGGCTTGAGCATCACCATTCCATCCTGAACAATACTTCAAACCCCTTAGCCTCAATTGTTGAGACAGACAACATGCTACACTTGAGCTTTGGTACCTACAGTACATCCTAGACTCGTAGCAACCCTCCTGAGTCCATCTTGAATGGCACCATACCCGATCCTCTGATAGTCTTTTGACTCTTATCACCAACCTCCATGGGCAATTTAGAGTTTCATTCAGTTAAAGTCTCAATACTTCCAGTGATTCTTTCATATGCTTTGATGCTCCGCTATCAATGAACCAAGCACCCTCATCAATGGTACCGTTAGAGAAATGAGAAACTATAGCAAAATCCTCCTCGAACATTCTTGCGAAAATATCTTGCTTGGTTGCAGAAGCAACCATTGTTGATTCTTGCTTTGTATCATTTCCTTCTTCTAATTTAGACACCTACTCACATAATGATCGTGCTTGTTACAAGTGAAGCACTTCACTTTTCTCAAGTCCTTCTTCTTCTTGTCGTTGTTGAACTTCCCTTTGCCCTTTATCTTACTAGTGAGAGCCATTTTCTCTCCATCAAAATTCTTCTTATGAAGATCGTCGTCTCGAAGTTCCTCTTGGATGAAATCATCCCATAACCTGTTCCAATCTGGCAACTTGTTACTCTTGAGCGACTATTCCTTTGATAAATGGCTTCCATTCCTCGGAGAAGCCAGGAAATCCTCACTAATTTAGATTCTGGAAGGTTATCACCAATGGCAACAAGCTCTTCACAAACTTGAGAAACCCTCATAAGATACAAAGCCACATTCTCGCCATCCATCATCTTGGTGCTCTTGAGCTTCTTTCTTAATACGATCAACTGATTCTCGTTCTTGTTCTGGAACAATTCCTAAAGAGCCTTCCACATATCGTGTGCATTATTCTTCCAGGTGAGATGAGGTATCAAGTGATCCTTGACTCCATCAAGAATGATTAGCTTGGCTTTCGCATCTAACTCTTCGAACTTCACCAACTCATCAAGAGTTGTTGGCTTGATGATTTCTTTGTTAGCAAACTCCCATATCTTGTTCACCAGCAATACTAGCTTGATTGTTTCTTTCCATGAACTATAGTTAGACATACCATCCAACCTGTCCTCATACCTCAAGCCAACAATTATATTTGACATGCTATTAGTCCCTCAACAACAAATCTACCAAATCCCTCTTAGGTTGCTCCCTGTGCACACTCTAATTCAACCGCCCCTTCAAAGTAGCTCTCATACCATGTTGAAATTCCTTTCACCCTAGGTCTGGTCTATGGCTAGACTTAACACACAAACTCACTAGCAATGCTCAAACAAAACAACTTTGCACAATGGAAATATAA
This sequence comes from Pinus taeda, assembly GCA_000404065.3. Lineage (NCBI taxonomy): Eukaryota > Viridiplantae > Streptophyta > Pinopsida > Pinales > Pinaceae > Pinus > Pinus taeda. Next base: position 350,062 of record APFE031127207.1, read on the forward strand.
AAACAGTGAAGCAATAAAGTATACAGATATATATGTGGCCCAAAACTTGTTTTATTAATCTTTCAATAAAAAATCATAGGGTTCCCATACCAGGGACCATGGTCGTTTTTGAAACCTGATACAATGCTAGTATACACAGTATATAATTAGAATTTGAGGTTAGCTCTTTTAGACCTTCAATCTGCCCAACAAAACAAAGACAAATCACTCAACTTACTTGTTCGTTATCACTCCTTTGACATCAACCCTTTCAGTCCGGTTGTCCATAGATGATCAACCCCATTAGTCCTTTGCCCTAGCTATCCTTTGCCTCCTTAATTCACATGGATTGTCTCCTTTTAGTGCTTGTACAAATAGCTGCTCACAATGGACAATTCTATTTAGTTCACTGCAAACTTATTGGCTTTACCCTTGCTGTTTAGACCTTCCTATCCAAACAGAGTTCACAAATAATTGCTCAGCAATCTTCTACATGAACAACAACCTCCTTGCTGGTCATCCACAGTATTGAGGCACCTCGGCTTTGCTAGTTCATTGCTTTGTTGGGTATGTGTTATATTTTTCTACGACTAGCACTAGTTATTACACTGCGTTGGGTGTAGTTGGGGCCTCTAGGGCAGTGCCCTGAGATTTTTTATGCGGACCCAATAATAGTTGGGCAAACCCAAGGATAGGGGGCGGACCCAAGGATGTTGGGCTGACCAACCCATGGTTTTGCGCATGGTTTTTGTGTATGGTTTTGGGCATGATGGTTTTTGCCTATGGTATTTTGTAGATCTAATCAAGGGAACTACGATTATGTTCCAATCGAGGGTTAATGGATTGGAGTTTATGAATGCTTCGACATGTATATAATGTATTGTAACATTGAAGGGAACATAATGAAGAATCAATTTGGTTTTCTCGGTTTGGGTTCTAAGAGAAAATCTTTGTCTATATTTTATGTTCTCGCCATTGTATATATATATATATATATATATTGTTGGTTTAAGAATCAGTTTGTAGGTAATTTCTATACAGGGTTAAAACCTACATGTCTGAGGCTTTTCGGCCTCCTAGGCCTGCAGCCTAATCATAGATAGCTTGACTCCTCCTTTTTGTGCCTCAAGTGGTTTCCTTAAGGTCTCAACCCTCTCTGTTTAGCAACTTGAGGCCTCACTGCCTCCTTTTAGGGCTTTGACCCTCCTTCTTGGAAAGAACAGACCATAGAATACTTGCCTTGGTCTCCTCCTAGGGTTTCGACCCTCTGTCCGAGCATAAACAGAACTCGGCCAACACCTTCCCTTGGACACAAACCTCCTGAACAGACTCGACCTCTTTCGCTTAGACAAATATCTTTTGCCAACACAGAAATCAGACCAATAACATATTCTTTCTTGGAGAGCCCCTTATATCCATTAAAGATGTCCTCCACAACAATTAGAATAAAGAATCAATATCTTTGGGTTCTAAGCCCATAACTCTGGGTCCAAAACCCCCAGGCTTGGGTACTTGGAACACAAAGTGGGTTTTCTCCTCACAAATCAAGTACCCAGGACTCATGGGAGTACCTCTCAAGCTACACTTTTTTCAACACAAAAGTCGGTCATTTTAGGATTTTTGGCAGTATTGCTTATTGTCACATCCTAGCTGAGAAGCGCACCAAGTTGAATTCAACTATAGAAAAGAGGTACTTCATTGGTTGCAATGAAACATCCAAGGCATACATGATATGTATTCCACGGAATCGGAAGATCATCGTGAGACGAGACATTAAGTTTAAGGAGGAGAAAGCCTTCAAGAGATCTTGCGAGTTGCCAACAGTTGATTAGAGTTAGCAAGCAGAAGCTCCAAGGGTTGAACATCAATCTGAGGTGCAAGGCACAAGTACAAGTACATTGACTAGTACAGGTATAGAAGCAGAGGAGAGTTCGCAGAATAAGGAGCTTGAAACTCCACCCACTTCAATTGGTAGGAGGAACCATGAGGTGCTTTAGACATTGAAATATGCACATGTGTTTGTAGGAGCTCCTAGATTGAGAACTAGGGACAAGGGACCACCAAAGAGATATTCAGGTTACAAGGCGTTGATGAATCAACTCATTTACAATGAGCCTTCCAACTATGAAGAGGCTGCACAACACCATGTGTGGAAAGATGCTATGGTGGAGGAGTACAACTCCATCATGTTGAATGGTGTTTGGGCGGTGATGCTTAGATCGTTGGATAGAGCAATCATTGGTTTGTGCTGGATCTATAAAATAGAGCATGTTGTAGATGGCAACATAACAAATTCAAAGGCAAGTTTGTGGCCAACATTTTCTCTTAGAAAAAGGAATAGATTATGAGGAGACATTTGCTCCTGTGGCCATATATACTTCCATTAGGGCCATGATCTCACTTGTAGCACAAATGGGTTGACAAATTCTTCAGATGGATGTCAAGACGACATTCTTGAATAGAGTCATAGAGGAGGTGTACATCAAACAACTAGAGGGCTTTTAGATGCATGGGAGGGAAACCCATGTATGCAGGTTGAAGAGAGCTTTGTACGGGCTCAAGCAAGCTCCTAGAGCATGGTATGGTCATATTGATAGCTACTTGCAGGAGATGGGCTTTGTGAAGTGTAAGGTAGATTTGAACCTCGACTACCTTATGGTTGGAGGTGAACCACTCATTGTCGTTTCATATGTGGATGATCTATTTTTCACTGGATCACCAGGGCTCATAGAAGAATGTAAGGGGAACTTAGCAACAAAATTCAAGATGAAGGACTTGGGGTGGATGCACTATTTTCTAGAAATTGAGTTGTGGCAGTCAAATAGGGAAATCTTCCTTGGTTAAGGGAGATATACTTTGGAGATCTAGAAGAAATTCAAGATGTTGGACTGTAGACCCATGTCTACACCTATGATAACCGATTGGAGGAAGATTGATGCATCCAGTGGACCCCACCTTATATAGACAACTTATTGGCTCTCTCATATATCTGGTCAACAGAAGGTTGGACATTTTTTTTGCAGTCAACACTCTTAGTCAGTTCATGGTGGAACCAAAGAGTGCATTGGACAACAACAAAGCATGTGTTGCGATATGTACGATGTACAATTGAGTATGGGTTGAAATATACATAAGGTGGTGGTGTCAGGTTGATTGGTTACATTGATGTAGACTGAGCAAGTAATGTGGTGGACTAGAATAGCACTTCATGGTATTGCTTTAGCATGGGATCAGGGGTTGTCTCTTGGTACAATAGGAAGCAGAAGTTTGTTGCATTAAGCTCTGTAGACGTATAGTACATGATAGCAAGGATGACAACATGTGAGGCCATATGGCTTTGGAAGTTGCTAGTGGCACTGTTTGGTCAGAGGATATAGTCGACCATCATTCATTGTGATAATCAGAGTTGCAACAATCTATATGAGAATCCAATATATTCCATGATCAGTAGAAACATATTGACATACGACATTTCGCCAAAGATTGTGTACAACGTGGATCCGTTCGAGTTTAGTATGTGCCTACAAATCAATAGGTGGCAGGCATTCTGACAAAGGCCTTCAATAAAGGAAAGTTTGTTTCCAAGAGGGATAAGTTGGGTGTTGTGGAGAACACCCTCCTCACCAAGAGGGAGTGTTAAATATTGTAGCTCAAATAGGTGTTCTAGCCTTGAGAGGGGTTATTGAGGCTAGGAACATAGAGGAATTAATTATCTCTAAGTCCATGTAATTTTTCCTAAATGTCACCTAGGGAAAATGTCTTAATACAGTCTATTTAGTGATTTTTAAATATTTCCTAAGTTAAAACTTAGGTTAATTAATTGACATTAGGTGGGATAAGATCGATTTGCCTCTAAAATCTTGTAGTAAGTTTCTAAGATGATCTTAGCCATCGATTGGGACAAATTAACTTCTAATTGTGACCATTCATTTGTGAATGAGAAATTATAAAGTGAGTTGAGTTGGGTGAGTTTTCAGTAAGACACCAGGAGTGTTTCAACAATAGTGATTGAGGGAGAGTTTTGCAAGTTTTATTCTTCATCTAAGAAGACTTCCAACTTCTGAGTTTTCGATGGAGCTTTGCTGGCTAGTTTATTATCTGTAGAGCAAGCTGAGTTATTTTTCAGACGCAGTGCAAATTTCTTAGAGGCAGTGCAAATTTCCAGATTTAGTTAGTGTAAGTTGTTAGAACGAGTTTCCAGAGGCAATGCGAGTTTTCCAAAGGTAGTGCAAGTTTGTCGGGAAGCTGTGCGAGTTATCCAAGAAGCAATGCGAATTACTAGGGAAGTAGTGCGATTTGGAGAAGGGAAGCCATGGGGTTTTCCTAGTTCGATTTGATCAATAGAAGTAAAGATAAATTTGCGGGAGTTTTGCGGGAGTAGTTTATGTAATTTCTCAATAGTAGATTTGCTGAAGATTAATAATAAAACCCTCAGACTAGAGACTGGTTTTCCCCATGTTATCCACCACTAGTGGGTGATCCCTATAGGAGAAAATTTTCTCCTAGATTTGTCTTCAGCAAGCAGCCAACAGCTCATTGTAGACACCAGATAGCTCGATGTGCCACCATTCTCCACCACTTGAGCTAGCCATTATGTGTTCTTGCCCATCTGTTATGATCGTATGTTTGAAGGTGGGCCTTACAACTCCAAAGGTATGGCTTTTAATTATGTAGTTGTCGATTTTTAATGTACCTTAGACAAGTGGTTTCCCATGGGTTAGTTCTACCTAGGGAAAAGTGTCCAAAATAATTCTTTTCCTAAATGTGACTTTATAAAGTGCAAGTGACTTTATAAGTGGTAAAGTCAATGTTAAATTATAAAGTGACAAGTGACTTTAGACATAAAGTACAATGCGGGTACTTTATTTAATGGGTGAGTTAAAAAATAGAAAGTGAGAATTAAATGCACATTTATTTTCATCCCTTGATCTAAATGAATCTGAGCCATTAGATCTTAGGGTTGCCCAAAAGTCATTTAGGGAAACAAGAGGGGGAAAGAAAAAGGAGACTGCATTCGTTCTTCATGAGTAGATTGGAGAAAGGAGGCTGAGAGTCAGAGAAAAGTTTTAAAGGAGAAATTTGTTGCAGCAAGTTGAAGGAGTGGTTTCTGGGCAAAGATGGGCATGAAAATCAAGGCATAGAAGACAATAGAAGGTATTGTACGAACAACATTTAACGCTGTGAGCTGCACGTCGTTCGAGAGAAGTTTTTGAGAATTTAAAAAAAATCCATATAGTCTGTATTGGTGCAGTGCATATTTTTAGCTTCAAGTGGGCACAGAAATAGAGGAAAAGTGGGCACGATTTTCAAGGAGTTTTGGGTTGAAGAGATAAGTTGTATTTCGCTGTTTTGTTGTCTGAAAATGTATTTTTCTTGAACTTGAAAGATAAATAAATTTGAAGAGCTCCCTAACAGGTTTTCCTCGAAGAAGATTGAAGGGGTTTTGCCCGAGTCTAAGTTGACCAAAAATCTGTGTATTTTTATGTGTTGCTGGTCTGTTTATGTCCATATTTATTTTCAACATGTGTTGACTATCCCATGTATTTTAATATGAAAATTTCATTTCCAGAATTCTATATGTTAAATATATGTTTATGGGAAAGGGCATTTAACTGAATGAGAGTGATAAGGTGAAATTAAAACCGGGTTGGGATTGCAGGAAACTTTTTTAGTCATCAAATTTCAACATGGTATCAGAACTACAAGCTGAAAATTGCAGTTTGAACAACAGACAGTTGTTTGGGACAACAAACAATGGTTTGGACAACAAACTGATATTTTGGGATAGCAAGGTGAAATTTCACACAGACTGAACTTTTGGGAAAATAAGGTGTGCTGGGAAGTTCATTTCTCCATTTTCTTGCTTTTGTAAATTTGGACAGCAGTCATGGCCATGTTATTAAGGATAGAGGATAGATTGGATGGGATATCCAACTATGCCGTTTGGAAGGACATAATTCAGACAATGTTTGAGGGGGCAACAATTTGGGACATAGTGCGAAGTGGTTGTACCTCCTACTGCTTCAGATGAACTTGTTGAATTCACAAAAAATAATGCAAAGGAAAAAATGATTTTGATGGATAGTCTGAAGGATCATGTGGTTCCTTACGTGAGAGGAAACACATATGCATATCAGATGTGGACAACTCTAACCACTCTCTATCAGAGTACCAATGAGAGCTAGGAGATGGTACTCAAAGAACAATTGAAGAACATCAGGATGACAAAGGATGAAAGCATAGTTCATTATCTTGGCAGGGTCAAATAGGTACATGATGATCTGACTGCTATTGGTGAGGTAGTTGCACCCACAGAGTTAGTCAAGATAACTGTAGTGGGACTTCCTAAGTCCTGGGAGGTCTTTGGAGATGTTGTTACCTCTACGGAGAATCTTCCCAATTGTGACAGATTCTAGGATGATTGTGTGCAACATGAGATACGAAAGGTTGGCAGTGGTGGGATGAGCAGATGAGGAGGATGTAGCCTTGACAGCTAGGGGGAAGAACAAAGGGAAGGCCAAGAAAAGGGCCTCATCAGATGGGGCTAAGGGAAAAGAGAAGAAGAAAGATACGGATATGTCCAAAGTCAAATGTTGGGCATGTTAGAAGACGGGACACTATTTTGCTACGTGTCCTAAGAGGAAGAACAAGGGGAAGAAGGGTATTGCAGCTTCAACAGAGGTGGAACAGTTTGCTTCACAGTTTGACCAGGACTTTGCATTTATTACTTCTACATCTCGTAGGAGTACATCATTTGATGTGTGGTACATAGACAGTGGGGCTTCTCGCCATATAATAGGTGCACGAGAGTTCTTTTCAGAGCTTGTAGAGACGACACTTGATATTGAGATTGTACTAGGAGATGACTGCACTGTGAGAGCTGTTGGTGTGGGGACTGTGACCTTTGAGAGGGAGTCTTTGCCTCCTTTGAAGGTCATGGATGTTTTGTATGTTTCGGGGATGAAGAAGAACTTGATTTCAGTGTCTATTATGGAGGAGAAGGGGTTTGATGTCACTTTCTCAGGAGGGCAGGTATTGATGCATCCCAAGGGAGCTTCCATCACTTTGGCCAAAGTGATTGGAGTCTGCTCTGGGAATCTATACAGGTTCAGTTTTCAGTTGGCAAGAGCATTGGTGAGTAGCACATTTAGTAACATTCACACTAGTACCACCAGTAGTAGAGACTTGTGCGAGTTATGGCACTGGAGGATGGCGCATATGCATCATGGAGCTTTGAGAGTATTGAGGGAGATCACTACTGGAGTTCCTGATTTCAGTGTCGAGCATTATGAGGTCTGCAGAGGGTGTGCTTTGGGCAAGTACACCAAGTTACCATTCCCAGCGAGCGACAACAGATCTATAGGTATACTAGACTTGATTCATATTGATGTTAGTGGTCGCATGTCTCATGTGTCTTTGTGTTATGAGTATTATGTTATATTCATTGATGACTATTGTTATAGATATGATATGAAAATATATGATAGTAATAATATACCCAAGAATAATCACCAAAAATAACAAGATTTGAATATAGATAGAATGCTTCTCTTTATAAATCAAACCCTTAAGGTAGGGTAACACCATATATTCACTCCTTAAGGAGAACACTCCACAAGCCATATGCCTGTTCATACAATAATCCTTGACACCTCTCAATGGGGAGTCTCTAGCCTCTATATAAGGCCTTATACATACAATACCATGGGTCATTACCATGGTTCCCTCAATACCATCTATCTAATACCATGGGCTTATTACATTATTGTTAACTATTTGTGGTCCCTTACATGATATGGGTTAACCACCTTATTTATTACTATGGTCCATCCCATTATTACATTATTCCCTTGGGTACTTCCCTTTGTACCCCATATTATCCCCCCTAGGTATACTACATTCCACCCCCCTTAACATGTTTCGTCCCTGAAACATGGGAAGAACACAAATAATAAGATCTACTTAAATGAGTAGTCTACTGATACCATGCACGTGCATCTAGCCATCCCAGAGAAAGGTGAACCATCGATCTAGCTAGTGCCTCGCTCGCTTGAGATGGAAGTTGACCCTGGTGGCTCTTCTGTGTTGGTGTGTAGTTGGTGGATCGTCGCCCCTCTGTATATGCCATGTGGGGGTTGTTGTCCTGGTGGCTAATTCGTTGCCATCTTGTTGGTTGTTTTCTTGTGGGATGATGGGGGTGGTGATATGTTGAGGTTTTAACCAGCAGTGTATCTTTCTTTAATTCACCACCTAATGGAGCCTAATTGGTACCTGGTACATGTTGTGGTGCCTATTGTTGTTTCTTATCTTCCAATATTACTTCAACCACTGAGTTTGCATCTGATGTATCTGTACTTGTAACATTTTCTACTTCAGCCTCCTTGGAGCTTACCTGTTTTTCTGGTACCTGGTTTGATGTCTGTGTTTGATTGTCAACCCTCAATGGCTCAACATCTGATATGTCAATCTCTGGAACATCTTCCGCTTCAGCCTCCGTGGACTCTACCTATTTATTGATGGAAATATTCTGTAATGTAATTTTTTTCTTTTTATACTAGAGCTTTAGGAATTTCTTCTGCACATTAATATTAATAGTACCCATTGATTCCATCCAAGGGTATCCCAAAACAACATCCACATTAGCCATATCTGAAACATACAAATCAGAATGCAATACATACTTATCCATAGAAAGCTTCAAATCTTTATAAACTGGCACCTCCTCATTATTACCTTGTGTGCTCCCTTTGTTTTGTTGGCACTTGTAATTTTTTTTGCCAAATTGACATTTATGAGATTTTGCTTGCAACTAGGATTTATGGACACAACGATCTTCTCCTTTTGAATGAATCCATGAACCTGCAATAAGGATATACCAGTAGAAAATAACCCCTTACATGTCTCATTCTCCTGTTTTCTAGCATGAGTCCATTTGTCTAAAAGGACTCTTTCCAATTCTTCATTTGACAGTCTGGTTTTGACAGTTTGGTCAAGTGAGAACCACCATCTGACAGCCTCATCTTTCATACTAAGCCCCACTGAAACCTTCCATAGTGTCCCATATGTGAACTTTTGTCTCTGTATGAATTCTTCAATAGTAGGGCTATCATCTTTCCCTGTAAAATTAAGATCCACCATGAAGAGTGTTTTGAAAAAAATTCACTTACTTGGCGAAAATTTGAATTGGCCACAATTCCGTCAATATTGCTCAAATTCCCTATTATAACCTGTTTTCGGAAATAGAACAACCATTCTGCATCTTCTCATGTGGTAGAAATCTCGATCTAGGCACTGAAATTTCCTATTCGCATTGCAACTGTCCCGCCGTCACAAAAAATTGCTGAAAAATAGTTGATTTTAAATCAGCGATATCTTTCTCATTTGGACTTTGATTCGACTGATTATTTTTTTGAATTTGGGTATTTTTTCACAAGCAATCTAGATCTGCAATTAGATTTTGCAGATTTTGCCCCAAAACATACAGATCTGATTTGCAAATTCGCCCCCCGAAAAATGTCCGCAACACCATTGATTTTTAGATCAGCGATATCTCCTTCATCCGTACTCCAATTTGGCCGCTTTTTTTTTAACTTCGGTATTTTTCACAAAGAATCCAGATCTGCGATTAGATTTTGCAGATTTTGCTCCAAAACGTACACAGATCTGATCTGCAAACTTGCCGTCCCAGAAAGTTCCTGCATAAAATAAAAAAAAATTCTCCACTTTTGCCCAAGAAAGTGCTCTGATACCACTTGTTATAGATCTGATATGAAAATATATGATAGTAATAATATACCCAAGAATAATCACCAAAAATAACAAGATCTAAATATAAATAGAATGCTTCTCTTTATTAATCAAACCTTTACGGTAGGGTAACATCATACATTCACTCCTTAAGGAAGGAGAACACTCCACAAGCCATATGCCTATTCATACAATAATCCTTGACACTTCTCAATGGGAGTCTCTAGCCTCTATATAGGCCTCATACATACATTACCATGGTTCCCTCAATACCATCTATCTATACCATGGGCTTATTACATTATTGTTAACTACTTGTGGTCCCTTACAAGATATGTGTTAACCACCTTATTTATTACTATGGCCCATCCCATTATTACATTATTCCCTTGGGTACCTCCCTTTGTACCCCATATTATTTCCCCTAGGTATACGCATATGCATCATGGAGCTTTGAGAGTATTGAGGGAGATCACTACTGGAGTTCCTGATTTCAGTGTCGATCATTATGAGGTTTGCAGAGGGTGTGCTTTGGGCAAGTACACCAAGTTACCATTCCCAGTGAGCGACAACAGATCTATAGGTATACTAGACTTGATTTATACTGATGTTAGTGGTCGCATGTTTCATGTGTCTTTGGGTTGTTATGAGTATTATGTTATATTCATTGATGACTACTCTAGGAGGACTGGAGGATGGCGCATATGCATCATGGAGCTTTGAGAGTATTGAGGGAGATCACTATTAGAGTTCTTGATTTCAGTGTCGAGCATTATGAGGTCTGCGGATGGTGTGCTTTGGGCAAGTACACCAAGTTACCATTTCCAGCGAGTGACAACAGATCTACAGGTATACTAGACTTGATTCATACTGATGTTAGTGGTTGCATGTCTCATGTGTATTTGGGTTGTTATGAGTATTATGTTATATTCATTGATGACTACTCTAGGAGGAGTTGGATATATTTCTTGAAGACCAAGGGTGAGGTCTTCAGTCGCTTTAAAGAGTTCAAACCTCTTGTGGAAAAGCAGATAGGTAGGAAGATTCGGGTCTTGAGGTCAGACAATGGCGGTGAATACACACCGATGGTGGGTTTTTTGACTTCTGTGCATAGGAGGGCATTAGGAGAGAGTTCATTGTTCCTTACAACCCCCAACAGAATGGGGTGTCTGAAAGGAAGAACAAAGCTATTGTTGGAGCTGCTAGAGCGATGATTCATGATTAGGGGTTGCCTTTGTTTTTGTGGGTTGAGGCCTGCAATACCGCTGTTTATCTTTAGAACAAGAGTCCTCACAGAGTATTGGGGAATATGACTCCAGACGAGGCTTTCACTGGACAGGAGCCTCATGTGGGACATCTTTGTATATTTGGATGTCTCACATATTCTTATATCCCCAAGGAGTAGAGGACAAAGTTGGAACCCATGGGAGAGAAGGGTATCTTTATGGGTTACAATGAGACTTCGAAGGCCTATCGGAGAGCGGTGATTAGGAGGGATGTGAGGTTCGAGGAGGAGAGGGCCTATTGGAGATCACGGGAGTATGATGAGAGAGAGTCATAGACTTCTCCTCAGCAGGGAAGTCAGGTACAGGGAGCAGGACCTCAGGGTTCTGGATCGACTGGTATAGGAGGTACTTCAGTGTTAGTGACATCTGGGGCACCAGTGGCGAGTTCACCGAGCACTTCTTTAGGGAGTCCACTAGTACAGAGTTCACATGGCACTTCAACTAATACGGGCACAGGTACCAGTATAGGTTCTTCGAGGACAGGTGTTGGTACAAGGACACCAGGGTCAGTTGGCAGACCTTCAGGTTCACCAGATTGGGGGGCAGAGGATGAGGTTACCTATGGGGAAACTTCTTTAGGGAAGAGGAGGCCCAAGTGGCTTTAAGACACCTTGAAGGAAGCAGAGTCGTTGGTCCTTCGAAGAGGGTGAACAGGGAGAGTGTGCCACCTGAGCGATTTTGCAATTATGTAGCCAAGGCTACCATCATTGTTGACTATGAGCCTACTAGCTATGAGGAGGCTGACAGCCAGGACGTATGGAGAGAGGCTATGGTGGAGGAGTATGCCTCTATCATTAAGAACAATGTTTGGGAAGTGGTGCCTAGGTTTGAGGGCAAGTCAGTTGTGACTTCCAAGTGGCTCTACAATATCAAGCATGTTGCGAGTGGCAACATTGAGAAGTTCAAGGCGAGGTTTGTGGCTAGAGGATTCTCACAGATAGAGGGAGTTGACTATGATGAGACCTTCGCTCCCGTAGCTCGGTACACTTCTATCTAGTCCCTTATTTCTATTGCTGTAGAAATGGGTTGGCAAATCCATCAAATGGATGTGAAGATTGCATTTTTGAACAGAGTTATAGAGGAGAAGGTGTATGTTGAGCAACCACGGGGCTTTGAGGTGCTTGGGCGGGAGACCCATGTATGCCAGTTGAGGCAGGCTTTCTACAGACTTAAGCAAGCTCTGAGAGCTTGGTATTCGAGGATTGATACTTACTTGCAGCAGATGGGTTTCACGAAGTGTGATGCAAATCCGAACCTATACTACATTGTTGTAGGGAATGATCCGCTCATTCTTCTGTTGTATGTTGATGACTTGTTCATTACCGGGGTAGAGACACTGATTAGTGGTTGCAAGGAGGATCTTGCTATGGAGTTCAAGATGAAGGACATTAGGCTGATGCATTACTTTTTGGGGCTTGAGGTGTGGCAGGAGGAGGGGCATATCTTTTTGGGGCAGGCGTAGTATGCTGTGGATGTTTTGAGCATATTTCACATGGCAGATTGTAGACCCATGTCTACACCTATGATCACCAACTGGAAGAAGCTTCATGCTTCACATTCTAGTTTAATGGATCCCACATTGTATAGGCAACTTATTGGGTCCTTGATGTATCTGGTCAACACTAGGCCAGGTATATGCTTTGTAGTGAACACACTTAGCCAGTTTATGGTTGAGCCCATGGGGGTTTACTGGGTAGCTGCAAAGCACGTTCTTCGCTACATGTAGGGGACTGTTGATTATGGTTTGGACTATAGGCAGGGAGATGGAGTGAGGTTAGCAGGTTACACAAATTCAGATTGGGCAGGCTGTGCTTCTAACAGGAAAAGCACTTTAGGGTGTTACTTCAGATTGGGTTTGGCAGTTGTGTTGTGGTTCAGTCGAAAGCAAAAGTCAGTTGCTTTGAGCTCTTCTGAGGCTGAGTATATGGCTGCTAGCCAGGCTAGTTGTGAGGTTGTTTGACTTCGTAAGTTGTTGTATGGCCTATTTGATCTGGAGTTGAGACCGACGGTTATTCACTGTGATAATCAGAGTTGCATTAAACTCACAGAGAATTTAGTGTTTCATGACAGGTCAAAACACATTGACATCAGCTATCATTTCATCAGGGACTATGTTCAAAAGGGGGCAATGAAGCTGGAGTATATATCAACAGATGAACAGGTGGCTGATGTTCTCACGAAGTCCTTGCCAAGACGCAAGCATGTCCATTTCAGGGACAAGATGGGTGTGGTGAGAAACACTTTCCTCGGTAAGAGGGAGTGTTGATTTTTAATGTACCTTGGACAAGTGGTTTCCCATGGGAGTCTCTACCTAGGGAAAAGTGTCCAAAATAATTCTTTTCCTAATTGTGACTTTATAAAGTGAAAGTAACTTTATAAGTGGTAAAGTCAATGTTAAATTATAAAGTGAAAAGTGAGTTTAGACTAAGTACAATGTGGGTACTTTATTTAATGAGTGAGTTAAAAGATAGAAAGTGAGAATTAAATGCACATTTATTCTCATCTCTTGATCTAAATGAATATGAGCCATTAGATCTTAGGGTTGCCCAAAAATCATTTAGGGAAACAAAAGGGGGAAAATAAAAGAGAGATTGCATTCATTTTTCATGATCAGATTGGAGAAAGGAGTCTGAGAGTTGGAGAAAAGTTTTTAAGGAGAAATTTGTTGCAGCAAGTTGAAGGAGTGATTTATGGGCAAAGCAGGGCATGAAAATCAAGGCATAGAAGACAACATAAAGTATTGTACGAACAACATTTAATGCTGTGAGTTGGATTGAAGTTTTTCAAGAATTTTTTTTTTTGAAAAAAAATCTATATAGTCCGTATGGAATCCATACAGTACAATCAATACAATACACATTTTCAGCTTCAAGTGGGCACGAAAATCGAGCCAAATTGGGCACGGTTTTCAAGGAGTTTTGGGCTAAAGAGATAAGTTGTATTTTGCTGTTTTGTTTTGTCTGCAAATGTATTTTTCTTGAACTTGAAAGATAAATAAATTTGAAGAGGTCACTAATAGGTTTTCCCCAGAGAAGATTGAAGGGGTTTTGTCTAGGTCTAAGTTGACCAAAAATTTGTGTATTTTTATGTGTGTTGTTGGTCTATTTATCTCCATATTTATTTTCATCATTTATTGACAGTCCCATGTGTTTTAATTTGAAAATTTCATTTCCATAATTCTATATGTTGAATGTATGTTTATGGGAAAGGGAATTTAACTGAATGAGAGTGATAAGGTGAAATTAAAACTGGGTTGGGATTGCAGGAAGCCTTTTTAGTCATCAAATTTCACCATTAGTTGGGTAGTTGGGTGTGTATGCTTGCGTTTCTTGGACACATTTGGACATGGATTAGTGGGGGAGATTCGGCAGAAATAATGGACTTGGATTGTACTCTTGTTCCCTTGTCAAAACTATGCGGTTAATCTTCTATCCTAGTTTTGTGGGATCTCCTATATTGGCTACTAGATTTAGGAATGGCACTACATGGGAAACCCTTTTGGTTTTGTGGTCCCGCTTCTTGATACCATATATCTCACTGCCCCTTGCTCATTATAATCCCCCTTTTGCACTTTGCCCATCTGGGTCCACATTTGTCCATTGGGTCCCTAAGGAGTCAGCCTCCCCATTCCCTTGTCCACACTTTGGGTCGGGCTTGGAATGATGCTTCAGAGGTTGATGCAGCTAAAAATAAAGTTAAAAACACAATTTGGCCATTTACAATAGGAAATGCACCACAAAATGCATAAGATGGCTGGGACATAAAAATTTAGCTTGTGGGAAAAAGCCAAACATGAGCTCTACCCCTTATCATTATGGCCATCACCTTGGTTTCTAGGGCCCCTATTTGATCCACCTGCATCATTAAGGAACTCATGATTTTCCCAACCACTGGTGGGTGATGAACTGCCCAACCTTAAGGGGGGGGGGGGGGTTTCTACTTTATCATACACATCATGTTCTCATTCCTTGGGGCCTCGAGCAGTTAAAAGAAAGAAAAATCAATAAAAGGAAAAAGGCATATGAAGAAGGGTGGAGAAACAAAGGCCGGGGTAACTCTTGTACCACGATTGCTCCCTTCTACATCTATACACCCAATGTATGGGCTTCCCTCATTATAGCTACCCTTACATGCATGTGGCTTGGAGCCTTCCCTGTTGCCCCACTCCGTTCCACCGTCATTTCACATGACATCTTCCATTTGACAGATGTACCATGGACCTATTGCTCCCTTAGTGGTTGAAACCACCTAATAGGGTCCTTTATTAATCTCTTATTAAGCTTGGTGACACCTGTACACTCTAAAACCGATTTGGAAGGGCATACCGCTATAAGTGTCCACTTTTGCCCTTGGTTAGCAAGCTTATTTACTCAATTGCACTAATGGATTTTTGTGTTGGAAGGTGAGGAAACACATTGGATATTATACAGGATTGCAGGTGGGTCTCCATTTGGACTTGGTCTCCTTATACGGGGTTTGAGCCCTCCAGAGGGTCATAATGGCACTTGTAGGGTGAGTGTTGAGAGCCATGGACCTCCGCCACAATAGAACATGATTGCCACGCCATGGGATTCTTCAACAGCATACATCGCTTGTTTGTGCCCCAGTCATGCACAGATGATGATGTACTTGGACCATGTTGCCCAGCGGACTACACATTTGCACATAACACTTGGCAGCTGAACCAAGGCCCAAATGGGGTTTTGTCTCATCTAGAGAGACATTGGAGGGTATGTGTCATCATTCTAGCCCTTATTGATGGAGCATTGACATGTTTGATCTAGTTGGAGACCCATGAGACCCTTAATTATGCCCCACAGCCACTTGGGAACACCACAAATGTTTTGCTTGGAAACCAAGGGGCCACCTCCTTGGTCATCATTTTGGGAGCCCTCCTCTTCATTATGGCAAATGCAGGACTTATCTTGGCATTCCAATGGCCCTTTGCACTAGTATTTATCATTTTGGCCTCATTATGAAGGTTAATTTCACACTTATTAAGCTATTTGGTGGGCTTGTCACCAATAGAGTTGTTATTTGCACATTAAAATATGTTTAGGGGCTTAATTAGGCGAATTAGTCCATTCAAACTTATGAGAGGCTCATATAAATTGGAGAGAGCCTCATTTTGTAACTCATCATAATTTGGATTGGGATTTTCTCTTGTAAAAGAATTCAGACCTGCAATTTATGGATGGAATTAGATGTTTGGGATTTTCACTATCTTGCCTTGGAGCTTCTAATTGCAATTGTGATGAATGGATATACTCACATTATCTTGTAAGTGTTGTTTTTGATGCTATATCTTTACTTTATCACATTTCTAATGTATGGAATATCTTGTCATAATCTTACATGTGCCCTAATTAAATGCGATTCATGAAAGCACTGGAATTTTGAAGTATTACATGCATTACACATTAGATAATGTGAATGAATGTTCCTAGAGGCTCGTTTTGCTTGTTGCATCCTTGAATTTCCATCAACCTTTGCCAAACGAAGTATAAATACCTCTTGTAGCCAAGTTGTTGCCTCTTAGGGTTCGCAAGAGTTGCATAGGTCTCCTTGATAAGAGTGAAATTCTTTCATCAAAGCAAATCTTGACTGCGTTTCTCCCAATTGAAAAGGAACTTGTCCTAATCCTAGTTGTTCATCCTAAAACAATTCTCTTTTTCTCCCTTTTTCTATTTTCTACCCTAATCCTAGAAGGCTAACTATTACTTTTTGTAGCATCGGATGGTGTTCTAGTCTCGATAGTTGTCAAAGTGACTAAGAAACACTAAGACTCCAGAACCCAGAAAAAATTTCAAAAAAATCCACCTCGAAATGTCTTAATTAAGTTAATTAATCAGTAATTAAATTTTTCCTAAGTCTAACTTAGGGAAAATGATTAATTAACAACAATTAATTGAGGAAGGTGAGGTTTCTCTAGAAATTCACACAGATCAACCCAGAAATGATCTTAGCCATTAGTAAAGGTTTAATCGTGGCCGTTGGTGATCCATCTGGAGATTATAAGAGAAGATCGACAGGTTTGATGGAAAACACATGCGTGAGAAGCCAGTAGTGCAAGTTCCTTGGCAGGTCGAGCTATCCAACTTCAGAGGTCGAGCAGAGGAAGAGAGTTTGGGCCAGAAGGGATGCCGAGGGGTATTGATAGTGATTCTAGAGGAGGATTCCAGTTCCAGAGAGTCAGGAGAGGAGGCTGTATTATTTCTCCAGGAGGCTATGCAGGGACTGCGCATTAGTCTCAAGAGGGCAGTTCGATTTAGCTGAGCAGGAGAATTTAGTTGTCAGAGGCAGGAATAATTTTCCAGAGGGCTGGAGAATTCTTTCCAAAGTAGCAGTAGTCAGTGAGAGGCAGATTCGTGGCAGGATTGGGTTGAGTGTGTGAGCGACTGCGAAAGGCTTGCACAGAAGTTGTGCAGAGGGTTCCGAATTTCCCAGTTCGAGTGGTCAAACTGAGTCGGGATTGCTTGTGGAGGGTAAATTCCCTCATATATTTTTTGTTAGTATTTCTCTTAGAGAGGATCACCAATTTGCATAATAATAAAAACCCTCAGCTACTGCACCAGTTTTCCCACATTGGGTTTTTGCGGGGATATTTGTCCAAAAATAATTGTGGTAGCATTTTCTCAGTTTCCAACATTTATTTTTCATAGTAATTTTATTGTGAGAAATTATAGTATGATTTATTCGTTATTTTCCATAGAAAATAAATTGCATAATTGATTTATAGTTAGAAGAATAAATTTCCAGTAGCTGCAATTAGACTTGAAAATTTCACACCAACTAGGGCCTATTCCAAATTTCATTAGAGAGATCTCCTTGGGGTACGAGTTGGCAGGATATTGTGTTGTGATTTCCTCTAGCTGCCCTCAAAATTTGAAGCAATTCTTGTGGCTAGTTTGAGAGAAATCTCAAACCCTAGCTCCAAAATAGATTCTACCCTCGAACTTATTTGGTTAGCGACATTCCAAAGGTCATATGCTCTCCAAAACTCAAATTAAGTTAAGGATTTGTTGACCTTTCTAATCCTTGCTTGACCTAGTAGTCTCATTGAAGATCATCCTCTAGCCCTAGGCCTTGCTTGTATTTTCCATGGGTTTCTCTTTTGGTTTAAGCCTTGTATCTCTATCATCTTACAAAGCCTTAGAGAAACTTTGCCTCTTAGGAAGCCTTAGGTTTAGGAGTTTCTATTATGATTGAATAAGCCTTTCATCCTAGGTCTAGGTTTCCTCATAAACCTTTCTTGGAGAGCCATTATATTCTCTTTGAAGCAATGGAGGCATTATTTGAGCCTCTCCTTTGAATGGGCTTTGGAAATCACATCACACCTTGCCATTGGCCTTATCATTCAAGTGATTTCCCTTATACTAGGACTCCTCCCATTGGTGAAAGTCTTGAAAGAGCAAGGGACATTGATTGAGGTGACATTGGGTCTTTGTCCCATTGTTGTCATTTAGTATAGAAGTTGTCCCTTAAGTACCCCTCCTAGAACCCTTGCTAGATTATGTGTCAACACTCCACATTGGGGTTTTTCCAGGGATATTTGTCCAAAACATTTTTGTCATTTGTGGTGATTGCTTTCTCGCGTATTCTGCTGCAATTTTATTTGGTGAATGGTGCTATTTATGTTTTTATTCATTACTTTCAGTTGATAAGTTAATCTATTGTGTATAGGTAATCAAAAAAATTAATTGGGTTAATATCACCTTCTGGGTAGCAAAAATTTCACAAAAAGAAGGTTTCTTTGCAAGCTCAAGAAGGCATTGTATGACTAGAAGCAATCTCCTAGGTAACAGTACAAGAGGTTTGATTCCTTCATGGTGAGCCAAAATTATACTAGAAGGGGGTATGGCCATTGTGTTTACTTCTAAATTTTGAATAGTACATTTATTATCTTGGTTTCATATGTTGACAATATGTTTGTTGCAAGTAAAAGCATGGATGAGATCAACGGGTTAAAAGCTTAGATGGTTAGGACATTTGATATGAAGGATCTAGGAGTAGAAAAACAAATCTTGGGCATCGAAATACAGGAAAAAGAGTAAGCTCAGGTTATGACAACATAAGTATGTGGAGAAAATACTTGTGAAATTCAAGATGAATAATGTGAAACATGTAAGTATCAATTTAGGTTCCCATTTTAAGATTTTTTCATGTTTATGTCCTAGTGATGAGGAAGAAAAGGATTAGATGTCTTGTGTACCATATGCTAATGCAATAAGAAGTTTAATGTATGTGCTGGTATGTACTAGACCAGATATTTCACATGCAATTGGTGTTGTCAATAGATACATGGCAAATCCAGGAAGACAACATTGGAATGCAGTGAAATGGGTGCTTCTGTTTCTTAGAGGCACAAGTGATTATTGTATCACTTTAACGATTGTAGTGATTTTTTTTTATGGTTATATTAATTCAGATTTTGTAGATGATTTGGACAAGAGGAGATCTCCTTTAGGTTATATCTTTACTATTGTAAGAGGATCTATTAGTTGGATACCAAGGGTGTCTTTATCCACTACTAAGGTAGAATATTTCGTTGTCTCACATGCATGCAAGGAGGCAATTTGGTTGAAGGGTCTTTTGGGTTTGTTTGGAAGAACACAAGACAATGTAACTGTATTTTGTGACAGTGAAAGTGCTATCTATTTGGCTACCAATTTGGCTTATCATAGTAAGACTAAGCATATTGATATTAAGTACCGTTTTGTAATACAGGTTATTAATGGAGATGGAGTAGATCTTAAAAAGTCCATACTTAAGAAAATTGTGCATACATGTTTACAAAGCCCGTACTGTTAGAGACGTTGTGGTGGTGTTTAGCTTCTCTTGGCTTATAGAAGAGGTGATGAAAGGGCTTGGTCAATGTATCAGATAAATTGTTGTCAAGGTGGAGATTAGTTGAATTGAGGCTTCTGTGATCCATGTCAAGATTAGGAGGATTCTTCGGCTAAAATCACATGATAGAATATTTGTCGACGCGTTTCAAACCAACCAGTGTGGTTCATCGTCAAGGCAAGTTGAAGAATCAGATCCAAAATGCATGTTAAATAGACAGAGCATAACTTCCAACGACTATAATTTTTGACTAGACAATGGCTAAATTGACTAACTAATGGCTATATTAGACGAGGAAACGACTAGTTGGAGCTGACACAGGGAAAAGGGGGCAAAACCAAATTATAAATTAAGTTGAGGTTATTATTAAATTAATAGTTAGTTATACTATTATTAAATTACAAAAGGTATATTTATTTTAATACATATGTATATATATATTAAAATAAATTAATTTAAGTATTATATAGTAAGAATTATTCTATAATATTTTAATTTAATTGTTAATTTATTTTTATAATAAACCATGATTTAAAGAAATTATTTTTCTTATATTAATTAAGTTGAATTATTAGATAAATAGTTAGTTATACTATTACTTATCTTATGTAATTCACGTGCTAGAAATAATCTATTTAGGGACAATAATTGATTTAATAATAACTAATAATAATTAATATATTATTAATCTAATGAAGTTAATTGTGTTAACCTTATTTTAAATAAATTTAAGGATATTATTAATATGATCTTATACTAGATCCCTACTATAATTATTATATTAATATTATTACTATTAGTGTTAAAAGTAAAATGATAGTGGTATCTTCCTCAGTTACTAGATTCAGGGAATTAGTAAATGAAATGAATCTATTAAAGTTTTAGAATTAATTTAAGGGATGGGTAGCTAATTAACATAAATTCATTAGAATATAAATTAGTTATTTAAATATCTTAACCATATAATTTAACCCTAAAGGAAAGAAAAGGATTAAATCAAACAAGGAAGAAGGCTAAAAAAGGAAGGTTAAAGGATAACAACGGAAAAATTCTAGAACCAGCTACTAAAAGAGGGAGGGGGGGAAACGACTAGGAGGTGAGGGCCGAGATCCAACATCTGCTGATCTTCCAACCGTCATCTCTATTGAGATTGCTTGGCCTCCTTTCGATCTTAATGGCTTCCCTAAATTTACGGTGGTGGAATTGCGAAATCCTAGCAATGACATTGGCCTCCTTAATACAAACATGATGTTTGGTCTTCTTCGCATGCTCAGCTAGTGTGGAAGACTTAGTTCTCCGTGCTTAAGATCAGTTGCATGCTCACTGATTCTTTGATTAATGGAGCGCCCAGTCTCACCAATATAGGGGGTCCCACAGGAACAAGGAATAATATAGACCCTTTTCATATCCTTAGGGTCGATAGGATCCTTCATCGATCAGAGGGACTTACGAATGGTGTTAAGGGGTCTAAAGGTCGAGGGGACATTATGTTTCCTCAGAATCCTCACAATCTTGTCAGTGGTCCCTTGAACAAAAGGTAGATGGACTCTTGGGACACGTTCTTTAGGTTCTCTTTTAACCATCGAATTCTTGGAAGCTTTAAGGAAAGCCTTCTGACCCAGGTATTTGCTATAAGCATTCTCAACAAAGACCTTGAGAAGATGGGATTTCTCTTTCTCGAAGCTCTTTTCATCAGAGATCCTTAGGGCATGAGTAGCGAGAGTGTTGAGAACACCCAAATTTTGAGCAAGGAAATGATGGGAACTGGCATGGAGATATTGCTCAGTATGTGTTTTCTTCCAAAACACCTGGTGGGAGAGGGAACCTTCATTATTCTTAGAAATAAGAATATCTAGGAAAGGGAGGGAACCATCAACTTCCTGTTCCATGGTGAATTTAATGGCGACAGACTGATTGTTAAGATGATGGAAGAAGAGATCTAACTCCCCTTGGCCATGCGGCCAGATGACATTAGTGTCATCTACGAATCTTTTCCAAAGCTTAGGTAAGAGGCGAGCCGAGGCCAGAGCTTTGGATTCAAAATCTTCCATAAAAATATTAGCAACGATAGGGGATAGGGTGAGCCCATGGCAACACCACAGGTTTGTTCGAAGAACTCACCTTCAAAACTGAAAAAGGTGGAAGTGAGACAAATTTGAACTAATCGAGTAGTATTGGGATCTGTTAGGCGGTTGATAACATCCAAAGCCTCATTTATGGGGATGCAAGTGTAGAGGGAGACTACATCAAAACTAACAAGAATGTCCCTAGGGTCAAGCTTAAAATCTTTGAGCTCACCAACGAAGGAAGCAGAGTCTTTGACGAAAGCCTTTGTATGACCAACTAAGGGTTTAAACTTTAAGGCAAGGAGATTAGCTAGAAAGTAGGTAGGACCACCAATGGTGTTGACAATGCGTCTAAGGGGAGCCCCTTCTTTGTGAATCTTAGGGAGCCCATAGATCCTAGGAGTAATGGGATTGCTCTCAATGAGTTTATGGCAAAGGGAACTCACGGAGTTACTGGATTTGATGGCAAGAGCCACCGTCCTAGAAATCTTCTTAAGTGGGTTTTTGGAAATCTTTTTATAACTACCACTATTATGAAGATGATCTAACATCTTCTTGCGGTAGTCCTCCTTGTTAAGAATGACAACAACCCCTCCTTTATCAGCACTTTCAGAACAAAAATGTCTTTGTTCTGGTTTAAGGATCTGAGGGCCATAAATTCATCCTTGCTAAGGTTACTCTGAGGGGGCTTTGCCTTCCTAAGGATCACAACACAATCTTGTCTAATAGTGTCCTTAATATTATCAGGCAAACCCCTGATCCCAAATTCTATGTCACAAATAATGTCATCAACCGAGATCTTCCTGGGGGCTAGGGAAAAATTTAAAGCTTTACCAAGAAGCCTAAAAACAGAGGGGGGAAAGGAGAAACTGGATAAATTAATGACTTTATTATTATGAGAGGAAGAGGGTAGATTAACATTATTATTATTATCACATTTATTAAGTATAAAATTATTATTCCTATCAAATTTGTTTAAATACTTTAACTTACTATTACTCTTCATAATCTCATTGTTGTAATTAAGAGGTAAATTTTCAATATTGGTCTTATTATTATTATCATCATGAACACTACTATTGCTATTATTATTACTAGCTACAATTATTAATTTCATTTTCAGTAATTAATACTATGTTATTATTGTTACTCTTATTATTATTTTTATTATTATTATGATTAGCTATATCTTTGAACTCATTATCAGTAGTTAATACTAAATTATTATTATTATCTTTTGAACCCTGATGAGAAAGACCACTGCAATGGACGAGGTTTGTCTCCTCATTTCTATGGCAGATGGGTCTAGCTATCCCAGCGAAAGGAACCAAGGGACCAACGGGTTCCGTCGAAATAGTCATCAAGTTCATCGAATTCTCCGGAGATGAACAGCTGCAGGAAGAACCCGGTGTTTTGCAGCCAAGATTGTTGGAATTTGTGACAACATTTAAACGAAATTATGTTGTAAAAACCAAATTACTACAATTAAATATTTGATAGTATGTATAATGGGCAGTAGTTCATGTAATGCATGTAACGGTGCCAAGTCAGATGTAGCTCAAGAGATAGGATGTAAGTGTTGTAATCCTGATTATAATCTTACTCTTTAAACAATAAAATACCATACCTTGACCCATGGATGTTTCCTTTACACATTGTTAGGGTTTTATCACGTAAATTTCGGGTTGTATGAGTACTTTGTTTGTTTTCTTGTATAATTTTCTGATATATATTTAATTAAAGCTCCTCAAATACCAATCAAGACCTCATAAGGCCTAGGGGTATTTTGTGAAAATTTCAGTACTGAATTTCAATTGCAGCCACTAGTATTATTTCTTCTAACTGTTAATTAAATTAGCAATTTATTGCTACGACAACAACAAAATAGACACACTGTAATCTTCACAAAAATATTGCGTTAAATAATAGCATTGGAAACTGAGAAATATTCTAACACACATAAAATTGACACAATTGTTTTTAGACAAAAGTCCCCAACCCAACCTGGGAAAACCAGTGTAGTGGTTGAGGGTTTTTATTATTATGCAGTAATGAAATAATTTGAGTACAATCTGGATGTCAGAAACTGACAATCTTGCAGAGAAAATACTAGCAAATATTATTTGAGGGAAATTACCCTCACTCAGAGCAATCTCAGTACTGTCTAGCCTCTAAAAAGCTAGCCATCCAATTGGGCTTGGCAAGCTCTGCGTCACTCTGGCATTATCTGTCACACGTGCTACCTGAATCAACTGCCAATCTAGTCGTCTTGCATGCTATTGACTGGGAAAACGCTTCTCCTGCCCTCTGGAAACTCTTCCCGGCTTCTAGAACTGAAAACGTCTTCTCCTCCAGCAAAATCGAACTGCCCTTTTGAGGCTTTTATGTTGCCTCTGCACAACCTCCTGGAGAAATTCTCGGCCTATTTGCAAATTACTCATTGGATCTGGAAAATCTTCCTCCGGCTTCACTGTCCTTGCCCCTCCGTTCTCTGGCTCGACCTCTTCCGGCAACTGCTGCTTCTCTTTGGAAAATCAAACTCTCCAAGGAAATCGATTTCAAGTGTGTTCTCTATCTACCCATCAACTTCTTCCTATAATCTTCTATTGGGATTCCAACAGCCAAGATTAAAACTTAATCAAGGGCTAAGATTATGTCCTAGTCGATCCCTGTGAGTTTCTAGATGATTCTCACCTTTCTCAATTAACACTGATTAATTAGCCGTTTTCCCTAAGTTTAGACTTAGGAAGTATTTAAAAATAGACTAATAATCTAATTGAGACACTTCTTGGTGGAATTTCCAAAAACGATTTCCGGGTTATGGAGAACTCCTGTGTTTTAGCCTTTCCACAAAGTTTCAAGACTAGAACACCTCCGATCCTACAAAAACTAACATAGTTCTCACAATTCCCAATACAAACCAGGCCCTCACAAACCAAAGCAGAATTCGCAGAAGATTAATTGAGGAAACAGAGGAATTGGAGATAGGATTCGAGAGCTTAATATCGACTTACACCTAAAAAAAACAAATTCCCCAGAACAGGAAACATACAGAGAATTCTTTTGCCCGTCCCAATTAGCACAGAGACTCCTCAATCATGAAACGGAAATGAGTGAGCAAGCATCCAAGGAAATGGGCCTCTTCCAGAATGGGACTGCTTCCAGCAAAGAGGACGGCAGAACCCCAGAATTTGGAACAGAGATATATTCAGAATTGCATGGAACAAAATCAGCCTGAACTTGCCTTTAAAAACTAAATGGAGGCCAAATGAGAGGCTCACCAGATTTCCGTAAGAGAAATATAAACAAAGACAACAGCCAAAACCAAGAGAAATGGGTTACCTCGACTGTCCCAAAAGCCAGAAACCCACTAACTCCACAGACTAATGCCAGAATGAAGTGCCATAATCCCACCAGGCTGGGGAAATTACCCTCCAGTATTTGAAATATGTGCAGAGAAGGATACAAAAACATGTGAGAAGATTAGCTTGTGTCGAGTCTCATTACTTGCCTTGCTATACACTAAGGAATCAGGATTCCTTACGATGTGCCATGCGACTTTCATAAATGCTTGATATGTGCCTTACTTCTTGTTGCAAATCATTGGATGGGTTAGTTATAAACCTCTTACCATTGAGTGTTATATCCCCAGTTTTTAATGTTATGGTGCAATTGGCCAGGCCATCTGCTAAACTATTATTCTTCCTTAGCACATGAAAAAACCTGATGGAGGAGAATTCTTTTGCTTCTTGTCTTGCCGGAGTTATCGCTGATGCTAACAGATAATTGGCTGGGGTAGAATTCCTGACCATCTGACTTATAACTGCCTTCAAATGTCCTATCACAATCAGTGTTTGAAATTTGAATGCAGGAGTTGTTAGCTGTCTTCAGACTTTGGAGCAGGGCATAGGCTTCTGCAAGATTGTTAGTTGAAATACCAAGCCCATGCATAGGATGCTTCTATTGCTCCTCCGGGGTTCACGATGACCGCTCCCACACCTGCTGCCCACATGTGATTTGATGCATCTTGAGACTTATACCGAATGTTGATTAATTATTATCATTGGTAAATATTTCAATATCGAAATCTGGTAAATGGAAAGGACTAAGATTCATATGAAGGTCTAAATGGCTGTATCCTGATGTTAGTACTATATTGCAAAACAGACCTAATTGTTTTGGCATGTAAAGAACTTCTGTAAAAGCTGTTTCTAAATAAAGTATATCTATCTGAAGCTCCTTTTTCTCTTTTAACTTGTATACTTTCATGTGCCTATAATTATGAACTTTAGGAAGTCTAGAAGATGCGTGGAAATGCATCTAAAATGGATACTGATTTAAATAATAACACAAACTTCAGGTGATCTCTGTAATTTTCTGCATTTCAATATGGTCTAGATATGGTAGAGATCCTCACAGACACAGTGACCCAAAGGAGTTTATTAATTCGTAGTCCAGAAAAGAACATTCTGATGTGTTTTGAGGTGTTGATTTCTTCTGACGGATTTGCTTATTACATCATGCAATAATGTCAAAATCTTTGTTTCATCTTGAGACTTGATTACATATTTTTGTTCTGAGTCACTTTGGTTGTCCTTTCAACCCACTGAAATAGAGAGAGAGAGTGAGAGAGAGAATTCGTGTTTAATTACTGATATTTGCCTTATGCAGCTGGTTGCTTGTGGAATCGCAGTCAGGACATACAATTTTGGTGCAACGGACTTTAAGGAAACACCAGTGTATAAGGAAGCGATTGAGTCTCAGGGACTGTTTGATGAGGCACCCGAAACATCCAACTCACAAATCTTTGACAGTGATCCAACTGAAGAGGCACCCTTACCCTCTCCTTAGTAATTAGTTCGAGTTTAATAGATATCATAACGACACACCATTTAGAGATCATAAATGTTTATATTGTAGTTTTAGTGTTTGCTTTTTTGTTTCATTACAATTTTGTATGCTGATCAGTTGATGTAATTTAAAAAGCCAATAGATCTATTATTGAAATATTGTACATGGCTGTCAGAATATTTATGTATTGTTTATAGTTTAATTTCAAATATCATTTATGATGTTCTTTGCTGACTAATACCATAAATCATTACTGCCGTGTTTCTGTCAGGTATTCTTGGTTAGTTTTTGTAGCAAAGCAAAATTTTAAGCCTCTTATTAGGTATTCTATTTTTTGTGGGTTAATTTACGAAAATATGGCTGCTTCCTAGAAGCATCAACTCCTATAAAGTTGAGATCTAGCATCATTGTTCGTGAGTCTCTCGTTTTCTAATTGGAGATTACGCTGAACTGAAATAGGTTTCACTACATGATTCCCTTATTCTGAATAAAGATTTCAGCCAGATAAAACCTAGCTATTCAACTTTATAAAATAATAATCGATGACTAAGGAAAGGTTTTGATGTTAACACCAAGAGGGTTATTATTGTACACTATTGGCTCAGCTTTGGGACTGAGCTTTACTTAATAAATTTTATAATGTTTTTCAGTTGAATAGCTATAGCAAACCTCAAGCTTCATTCCATCCACCGGCGTTCTGGCCTAGATTTGTTCCATAAGCATGCATTAGTTTGAAATTAATGACAGTTCCTGAATACCTGATAACTTCATGGTGAATTGGGATTGTGAAAAGCTCTAACAACTTAAAGCTCAAACAAGCAGTTTTACCAGTACTGTAACAACAGGGTCCGGATGAATGCTTGATCTTCCTGATGATGCCAATAACTAGAAAATACATACACTCTATGTATGATGGAAAGGAAAGTTTTCCAGTCAATGTAGTCTCTGTTTGAGACGAAGACTGTAATTGAGCTATACAGCTTTAAGGGAGAAGCATAGCAAATATGGGGATAAGTAATGGGTACACAAGCATAATTAGGTTCATTTCGAGCTAAGCTACATCTGAATTGATTAAAGTCTATTTGTTGCTGGGGAAGTCAAAAGCCAAAGATAACATTATACAGTCGGTGTCGATTAACTGTTCCTTTTTTTTTTCAATGGATCTCTGTGACCAACAGTAAAATAAAATATTACACATCTGTAGGATTTACGAATAGTACAGCCAACTTATTCTATGTTGTATTGTGCTGTCCACAGGTGCCGTTGTCATTCGATTGGGATTAGGTTTTGACAAGTTTTTTTTAACTTAGTGAGGAATTGTAATATCATTCTGCACATGCTTTGCCTTTAAGCCTTTATGCATACCCTTAGGCAACAGAGAACATGTGATCCTACCTGTCTGATACTGTCTTCCCATAGATGGGCTGTTAGCTCAGAGTGTGTGCAGTCTCTAACGTTATAGTATCTTCATGTAGGGATTGTTATGTGATGTTGTGGCTTTCTTCCATGAATTTTTTCATTGTGTGGCTTAGCCTTGTTACCCATGTATATACAAGGGTAACCCTAGGAGAATTTTTTTCTCCTAAAATGCAGATTTCTAGCCCGCAGCTTCAGATGACCCTTAGATAGCAGCTTCTTAGATGCCTCTCACACATTCATTGGTTAGCTCGTTCACTTGATCAGCATGATCTTTCGATGAAGGTAGGTCAATGACCATGAGGTACATCAGCCATTGTTTCATACAAAATGCTTACATTTAATGTTTTAGGCATCTAAGGTTTATGGGTTGAAATCAGATAATGGATCATGATTCTTGAAAGTTATACATGTTGCTTTATTTCACAATGGTGGCCTCTCTTTTTCTAGTGAAGTGTAAGCACCTTGGAAGTTGGGACTTTTCTTTCATTGTTTAAGAGGGGCACAAATAAGAGGGCCTTAATAGAGGTAGTGTGTCTACATCCTTCCGTACTTAACACTTGCCATTTACGCATGATTTGTTGCCCTTTTTTCTGTTTGGTTGTTGTCATTCACTCATATTGGTTCCCTGTTTGCCTCATCCTATGAGAAAAGGGGCTTGGAAATGCCCAGAGGTTGATGCAGTTGCAAAAAGAAAGAAAATAAAAGTATATGCCAATTGTCAAAATGCAAAAAAGTTGCAAGGGATGAATGATGATTAAAAGGCAAGTAACTTGAGCTTTACTCACTCATGTGAGGCCATCATTCTAGTCTTGTGCATACCATGCCTATCAAAGTAAAAGGGACTTAAAGAAAGCATCCCAACCCCTATGAGCAATGAACTGCCCATCTAAAAAACAGGATTGAAATGAAATCGATGGATGCTTGCTAAGCAAGCCAATCAAAGCAAAGAAAAATGCTAAGTAAAGGGTGGGAAAAACAAGGCTGATGAAAGGGTAAGTGGAGTAATGCAAGCGCTCCTTCCACAAAGGCATTCATGGATGATAGTCTTGCATAATCCATGTATACTATGAGAACTCTCATGAAGTACACCCCAAACCACATCACCTATCATACACACCTATTGATTGGAAGTTTGGCCTAGGAACTATTCCCCCCCGTCCAAGCATTGGGAGCACTTAATAGGGGCATTTGATGATCGTCCTAAACCTAAATATGACAACTTATATAAAGTCTTAACCTACTATGAATTTTAAAGAAGATAATTTGTGTGATATACTGACATGACTTTAACATTGGATATGGTCCACTTTTTATGCTTCAATGGCTCTTATGTCTATGCTAGTTGATCTTATTTGATTCCTTGTGTTCGTACTTGATGATGATCCAAACATGATCACGGTCCTTTTGGAGGATGTTAATGATGGTTCTCTTACACTTCATTGATGATGATTGGGCACCCTTTGGAGCGCCTACCACTTCACATTGGATGTTGCTCACTTGACGGTGAGCATTGGGCTTGATGATGACTTGGCACATCTCCATAGACCCTCCTCCACTCTTGGCATCTTGGATGGTCGCCAATTAACTTTAGGACATTGCTGCTACATGATGATGTGACAGCCATTACATGACGTGGGCTTGAGGAGGGTGACATTATGTTTGAGAGAGCACTTTTGGATCATGAGACATGACCTTTGATGAGGAAACATGCATCTTGGACCATTCATTGCACTTTTTGATGGGGAGACATGTCTTTTGAGGATGGCATCACCCTTTGAGGCCTTTTCACGCCCACATGTGGCTTTTTTGAGGGGATTTTTCATGTTTTATTATTTTATTTTCATATTTGAGTCTAAATTGGAGGTCAACTAGATGGCATATCCTTATATCATGGATTCATTATTTTTAGGGGTTGTTGTCGCTAAGATTGTACAAGCACGGTGCGACAACGACTCAGGGCGGGGGTTGTCACTCTAATCCCTTCCCACTCCATTCTAGCTGTCTCCAACAACAAACTATGCGGGGTAGTCCTTATGGAAGATAGAAATGCAATGCTTATTGACAACCAACAAGTTTGGGAGACACAATTGAATGACCTAGCCATTTGGTTGATTTTAGTAAGCTTTAAAGATTTGATTATATTACTGAGATCAGTTCCTTATGGAGTCAACTTACTTACTTTATATTAATTATGGACCAAATGACTGGATGAACAACCACTGTTTAATGTTTAATTATCTTATATGCTTATGCAAATCCTAAAACTTAGGTGTGATGCAAGGATCTTGGTTACTTTTAGTTAAATGCCAATTTTAGGTGTATCCTTCCTCCTAACTATTTTGAAGCTACTTTCTAGAGTAGGTTGTGACAAAGAGGCCAAGGGGAAGGAAACATAGGCTTGATTAACGATACCTCCCCTTAGGTACTAACCACCAAGTGCCCCTGGTGCTATAGAGACTGTGGCTTTGACGACTGTAAGGTCACCATGTTAACCACTAAAGAGGTGCTAGGATCCTCAAGCTACATGCGAAAGATGATCGTATTCTCTTTTAACCAAGCTTATGCTTGGAGGTAAGTTATTAATGCAAGACTAACTTAGGATGCTTGATGCAAGATTGTTGAGTGCTTCTTTAGTTAAGATTTTTTTATGTTAAGTACTTTAGCTATGATTAATCTTCAATTATGACAATAAGTACTTATCAAATGGAAAGAGACAATCTCAACCACAAGAGTATGTGCCAAATTAACAAGTACCAATAAGATACAAGATATATCCACGATACAATTTCTTAATAATCTCTTGAATAAAAAAAATCACCAATATGCTCAAGATAAAGTTATCACCCACAAAGATATTAACCAAGAAATGATGACAATGATAACAAGTAAAGAAACAAGAGCACTTATTGTTGAAGAAAATGTAACTAGGTTTGGTATTTACTAATGTAATTTTGATATTTGTACTTGTCAAAAAAAAGAAATATTATTTTTGTAAATTATAAGAATGACTTTCTTGCTCATTTCATAGGTTTAGAAAAATCAAAGAGTCAAAGTTATGTATAAGGAGCTCTTCTTGAGTCTATGGGTAAATGAATATTAGTCTAGAACAACCCTCCAAGACAAGCACAATCCTCTTGAGAAGAGAAGCAAACAAAACGATGTCAAATGTAGTCAAGTCGGCCCTCAAAATGATATAAAGAACAATCATGTCAGCTCAAATGAAGTGACACAACACTTCACTGTCATGTCGGCTTATTTATAGAGAGGTGACAACTATAAATAGCCCGTTGAGGTCACCACAAAAAAAAGAATCTTGGATGTCTCTAAGATTTCGGATGAAGGTATAGGAGCTCTGAAATCTCGGACAAGTGCAATAAGAAACTCGAACTTATCTGCAATCTCGGATGGGTACAACAGGTGCATGAATTTCGGATTAGGAGCAACAATTTAGGATCTCGGATGAGGAAGTGTCACTGCAATTTTGGATGGATGATACAGTGAGATACTCTCGGCATGATGGAAGGACACAATATACTCCTTGGTACAAATCTCAACACTGTCATAACCATAGTAAGGATGATCTAAGTAATCCTTCTATACTACACACTATCTAGGCATGATGGAAGTATTTCATAGTAATACATTGTCTCAGTATGATGGAAGGATCTCACAGTGACACACTACCTCGACATAATTGAAGGAACTCATAGAAACACACTATCTCAACATACAAGTGCGGTCACAATCTTGCTCTTGATGAAGATATAAAGGTCATAATGCGACTATCATCATATCAGTGAATCTATACTCAAATCTCCTATACATATGAAGGCCTCATAGATGAAGACCTTGGTTATGGAGCAACAATGATGATGATCTCAACATTGATGTAGAAGAGGATTGGTGTCTTGGTCTTGGAGTGGCCTAATAGGTCAAGGGTCAAGGTCTTGCTATTCGGCAATTGGAATCTCTATAAGAAGAATTTTGTGCAGGTTTTCCTCTCCCTCTTGGAGAGGTTTTGGCCCTGGCAGAAAGCCAACATCGCGTGTTCTTGTCTCTTTTGTTTTGGTAGCTATTTGAAGAACTAAGAAGACACTCTAATAATAACAAGTGAAGACTATGCTAAGAAGAAAAGTTAAAAATCCTCACAAATTGTTATCAAGCTAAGAAGAATCACATTAACTATAAGTGCCTTAGATTCTTCAACACAGTATGAGATCTAAGGTGCTAAAGTCAAGGAGAG
This sequence comes from Pinus taeda, assembly GCA_000404065.3. Classification (NCBI taxonomy): domain Eukaryota; kingdom Viridiplantae; phylum Streptophyta; class Pinopsida; order Pinales; family Pinaceae; genus Pinus; species Pinus taeda. The sequence goes on from APFE031127207.1 coordinate 382,500, forward strand.
GGCAACAAAAAGAGACACTTAAGGATTAGATTCAAGAAGGGCATCAAAACAAGTTGAGGGAATTGAAAGATCAGTCTTCAACAAGCAATATATAACAACAAGACAATTCAAGATCAAGTAATCTCAGATAAAGTGAAGTTCCAATACCATTGCTCAGAATTCAGATCGTAGTCAAAAGAAGTACCTCTCACAATTTTAGTGCTAGCCCCAAATTGGGTGTCATTACAATCTATGTTATACCACATAGATATCAATAACTTAAGTATGAAGTTGTTTTGATGCTTGGTATTGAACAATGCTCGAAGGCCTAAAAAATATTTGCTCATGCTAGTCAACTCAAGCAAGGATCACTACAACAAGGTTACAAGGACACACAATCACATCATACATTACAACCATATCACTTCAGTAGTAGAACACAATGCCACATCTTGGATGGGCATCATGACAATACTCTAAAATTCCTGATTTTGATTTCATACCCTCATAAGGATTCAAGTATTCTCAACATTTTATAAAAGCAATAGTGGTTGGTGTTGAACAAGGAATGGAAGTCTCAAGAAAAGTCTTGGAACTCAATTGTACCAGGTAGCTCAAGCAAGAATCTCATTGAAGGAGATCATTAAGAGAGCATCAAGATGAAGATTTCATCTTCATGTGATAAGTATCTTTTCATTCTATATTCAAGTTTGGTTAAAATGACTTCATGATTACAAGGACATTTATGAATTGGATGGGTTATCAAGATCCTTGCATGAAGGAGGATAATCATAGTCCTCTAAGAAGCTGAAGTCATTAAACATATCAATAGGTCTCCTTTGAATTTATGGAAAGGGATGCTTATGAAATATCCTCTCACATTGCAATATTGGAGACATCAAAGTGACGTAGATGATAAACTCATTCTCTAAAGATGCAATTAAGAAGATCACATGAAATCTATTCTACATAAAAGTAAAGAGTATCAAAGAATGTAGGATATCTTCCATCTACAAGAGCTATAAAGGAAGATGACCATAATGCACTAACATATAATCAAGGTAACAAATATCCATGGGATAAGAAGGTTACCTCATTCGACAACTTATGGGCTCTATGTTAAATAGAGAAAGACAAGTGGATGGAAAAATTATGGAAGGGTAAAGGACTAAATCATGTGCGGAAAGAAAAGGGAAGTTTGATTCTCAAACAAGGCAGAATAGGTATAGCTAAAATTATGGAAGCTCATATCACCAAATAAATGGAGGAAGCTAAAGAAAAGGGCCAAGGAAAGAGGGAGTAACAGATCTCTATGATTGGGATAATATCCCTCACAAAAGGGTCCTATCATAAGCTTCTATAAGATATGACAATGATGATAAGATGCATCATAGCATCATGGAAGCATTAGAAACAAGGGCTCATGACATCACCATGGGAATCATGAAGGACAAAATTCCATGATAGACAAAACATGAAGGATATAGCTCTTGGGAACTTCAGTGGATATTGAAGGATAGGATGAAGTCATCTAGGACAAGGCTCATGATACATCAAGTCAAAAAGAAAACATATGCTAGTTGAGGATATACAAGATCCTCAAAATTCTTTGATGGAATCCTCATTGTAGGGTTCACTAAGCTTAGAGAGGAAGCAAGTGTTTCAATAAGAACTCCAACTTATGGAATCCATGAGATGATGATGTGATGACATGAAGCAAACCAAGGGATTGAAGAACTTTTCAATCAAGGAAGCTGCTGGAAGCCTCGATGACCTGAAGGTAAAATAAGGTATGTATGCTTGTGTCTAATATTATAATGTCATGTCATATGGTTGTAGGTAACATGGATCATTGCCTCTATCTTAAGAAGCATGACCAAGAGAAAAATGATCTCTGCCTCTGAAAGAATGTAAGAAGGCATAAGTCACACTAGATGAAATCAACATAATATGTCCTCATATGAAGTATGAGGTGATTGACTACAATGAAGAAACTCTGATTGAAAGATATTGGGAAGGAAATGTGTGAGGAAGGAAGAGATCGTGAGATATGCAACCATGATGAAAGCGATAAAAATCCAAAAGACTAAGAATATTTGACTAGGAAATCTCCCGGAAAGATATGAAGACTTTGATGTAAGTCTGAAAAAGATGAAGACCCTTGACAATGGATATCTTTGGGAGATGTGTCAATATGTGTGCATGACGTTAATAGCTACAAGAAGATGTCATGATGAAGAGCCGTATCGTAAGGTATGATTTAATTAATATGATGTTTTGATTTATTGAATAATATTTGGATAATGCAGGGCTATTTAAACAAGAGTTGTAAATACAAGTACAACTAGCATTCATGTGGTGGATGGAAGAAGCATGATGAGAAAGAAGTAGTCATATAACAAAGGTTCTAGATATGAAGAAGGCCACTTTTCATGAAGAAAGGAATGACATGATGAACTAAGGAGGAAAGTGATCAATGGTTGTTGACCTACAAGGAAGAAGCTCAACTAAATTTTATGACATCAAGGAGAGAAGTTAATCAAGCTGCTAAAGGACCCACAAAGAAAGAATTTTTTGATGTATAAAAGAGTTCCTAGCTAAGAGGGAGCTCAGACATGTCCCTGATCAATAGGGAGCTTGGATTTGATCACCTTTGATTAAAAAGGGGTGACATTTGTGTTTTTCTATTTCATGTGTCATGCACTAGGCTAGGACTAACAACCGTAAGTCTAGGTGAAGGCCATGAAGAGAAATGAAAAAACATAATATCCTCCCTAGTTGAGAGAAAGAGATAGAAACAACATTCTTGTCTAAACTTTGGAAGAAAGAATGGAGGATTGGGTAATCATCTAGCATCCGATGATATTTGAGGATGTGTAGGGCATCCAAGATAAGAGTAGGCAAGAGGACTGCTATTCTTTGAGCTAGGAACCCAAGATAATAATAGTCCTAGAAGGTCATACTCAGTGAACACCCGAGTGGGTATGTACCTTGAGAGACAATGATAAAGGTGTATATGGTCATTGGTCTTGCCAACATTGTGCTCTAATCTGATGAGAGATAGAGCTGTCAGTCAAGGCCTTGTTGTGGAAACAATGTTGGTTACCATAATGCTATATAGATGGGTTGCCAATCCGATTCTTCTTATGAGAAATTCTTCAGATTGAGAATGACCAAGTACCATTATAAATACCTCCCTAGTTAAGCGAGAGTGTTGAGGAAAGTGTAACTAGGTTCGGTATTTATAGATGTAATTTTGATCTTTGTCCTTGTCAAGAAAAAGAAATATTATCTTTGTAAATTATGAGAATGAGTTTCTTTTTCATTTCATAGGTCTAGGCTCAAATGAAGTGACACAACACTTCATTGTCATGTCGGCTTATTTATAGAGACGTGACAACTATAAATAACCCGTTGAGGTCACCACATAAAATAAGAATCTCAGACGTCTCTGAGATTTCGGATGAAGGTACAGGAGCTCTGAAATCTCAGACAAGTGCAATAAGCAACTCTTATCTGCAATCTCAGATGGGTACAGGAGGTGCAAGAATTTTGGATTAGGAGCAGCAGTTCAAGATCTCGGATGAGGAAATGTCACTGCAATTTCGGATGGATGATAGAATGGAATACTCTCGGCATGACGAAAGGACATAGTCTCCTCCTTGGTACAAATACCAACACTGCCATAACCACAGTAAGGATGATCTAAGTAATCCTTCTATACTACACATTGTTTAGGCATGATGGAAGTATTTCATAGTAATACATTGCCTCAGTATGATGGAAAGATCTCACAGTGACAGACTGCCTCGGCATAATTGAAGGAACTCATAGCAACACACTATCTTGACATACAGGGGCAGTCACAAAATTTCTCTCAATGAAGATATACAGGTCATGATGCGATTATCATAATACCAGTGAATCTATACTCAGATCTCCTATACATATGAAGACCTCAATGATGGAGCAACAAGGATGGTGATCTCAACATTGATGTAGAAGAGAATTGGTGTCTTGGTCTTGGAGTGGCCTAATAGGTCAAGGGTCAAGGTTGGTATTCGTCAATTGGAATCTCTATAAGAAGAATTTTGTGCGGGTTTTCCTCTCCAAGAGGGAGAGGTTTTGGCCCTGGCTTTAAACCAACATCACGTGTTCTTGTCTCTTTTGTTTTGATAGCTATTTGATGAACTAAGAAGACATACACTAATAATAACAAGTGAAGACTATGCTAAGAAGAAAAGTTAAAACTCCTCACAAATAGTTATCAAGCTAAGAAGAATCAAATTAACTATAAGTGCCCTAGATTCTTCAACACTCGTCCACTTATAACAATTAGCCAATGAGACAATATGAGATGCCAATGACAACTATCCCAAGGAGACAATAACACTATAAATGCTCTTATCCCATATTTCTCCTCTTTAAGACAATTATTAAGAGATATGAAATTAGATTCACTAATCCTTAGATCTTAAATATCACAATGATTACCAAATAGATTCTCAATAAGCTAAGATCATAAATTTCTCAAGGGATATTCTTTAAACACAATTGGAACAAGACACTTTAATGCCAATTAGAATGATATAAACAATTAGGTCTCAAAGACAAGTGATGTAACACAAGATGCCCAAACAAGATATTCTTGAGATTAATGTTAAGTGCTTTAGAGAGTGAGCTTATGTGCAAAATTAGGATTTATGGAGTTCCACAAGACAACAAACGTAGATTTAATAGCCTTATGTTAACAATGAACAACATAAGCCAATCTTTTACACAATGAGCAATTAGAACATAAACAAGAGTAAACATGTGTTATATATATTCCAATCACATCTAATGAGCAATACATGACTCTTTATGGCAAAAATGAGCTAATTAATGAATTATTCAATGCCAATGTATCAAATAAGCCTGAATGCAATGTGTGAGTAATGGAAGCCCACAAGTACTCTTAATGTACTTAGGTTCTTTAGGACACCAATGCCACTGCTAGGATCAGAGTTCGATTATGTTTTAATAGTCTTTAATCTTCATGAAATATGTGAAATAAATTGATGCCCAATTTACACACATGTTTTATCAATGTGTATGATATCTTATATGTGATTTTATGGCACTTAGATGTATATTTGACCACTATTAGAAAGTATTTAGAGAGTTGTAGCTAGACAATGAGGAATAGAGGGTTTAGAAGAAGCAAACCCTTGAGCCCCTAGGCCTAGAAGATGGCTAAAATACTTGCCCAAAATTTCTCCTGTCTACAACCACCAAAATTATGCCTAATACCTCTGTAAAGCACACCAAGAATCAATCCATAAATGAAGTGCTTACTCACAATGACCAATGAGAGGAAGAGAGGGAAGAATGAAGGGTTGGAGGATGGGAAACGAGCCTTGATAGGCCTGTGACTAGGGCAACAAAGGCCCAATGAGGTTGCATCCAAGGGAGAAGGCCTCACAAGAGGCTAACACAAGCCTTAGAGGGGTTGCGACCTAGGAGAAAGTCCCTTTGGAATTGCGACAAAGGGCTAGAAGCCCTCAGAACTTGATGACAGGGGTAAGGAGAGGGAGTTGAAGGGAAAAGCAGGGAGGCAGAGGGATAAAGAGGCAGGGAAAGGGTGCTGAGGGCAACATAAAGCTTGCGACAGGCTTTAGAGGGATGACCGAGAGGAATAAGAGGGCGTCAGAGGGTTAGAAGAGGAGGATGAGGGCCTAGAGGTCAACCTCAAAATTCTTTGATGTTGGCCCTGCAAAAAATTTGGAGACTAGATCTTATCCTCAAGGGTCTAGATCTAGCTCAAACCCCAACAAATATTCTTCAAATGGCTTGGATCTCATTTGCGCAAATGAAAATAAAAATACCCAAAATCCCAATATATAAAAATATTTCAAAATAAACCCCAAATGCCAAATAATTGCAAAACAAGAGTTAGAAGAAATTTATTTACAAAAAATATTAATTTGCAAAATATATAAATATATAATGCTTAGAAGATTTTTGGAAGAATATTTTTTATGATAATGACAATGGATTGAAATATTTCGAAAGATAAATATTTAACCACCATCTTAGCGAAGTAAGAAATTCACATAAATTTCTCGGAGTCCAAACAAGGTCAATCTGTGCCCACAGTTTGTGAACTTGGAGTCCAAGGGCCGGGGATCCTGCAAACTCTATATATTTCCTTAATGAAAACTCGTTAGACATATGGCGAATCAAATCACTTAAGATAGACCGAAAATATACTAATAGAATGTTCTTATCCCCATCTAATGAATATCAAGCTTATTAAAATTTCCAGCACAATATAGGAAAACACATACCCAACACATACCACAGATCAATGAGACAAAGACACCATGAAATGTACCCCAAAGTCTTTTGTTATGAATTTCAATTGTTCCTAGTAGAACAATGACATCAAACCAACTTTACAAAGTTTACATCAGTGAAAGATGATGAATAGAAGCAAAATGCTTTCTATTTATAGAGAAATCCCCCCAAGTGTAAAATAACAACTAGTTGGCTTGATCCCCGTAAAAATAATCTCGGTTGTCGATAAATATTTGATCATCTTTTAATCTTTTTCGTCGTCAATATCTATTTTTGAAGAATTTTCGAATTTCTCGTTAACCATTTTTTATTAAACCAAAAACAATTATTTTGGATTAATTTCCTTAAAAATTTGACTTTGACTTAACCACCAAGGTCCAAGGGTTTAATTTTTCTTAAAAGATCTATTTTTTCCTTGGTGGGGGACCTCCCAAATCTGACTTCTTCTTGACCCATGAATTTTTCGTCATTTTCCACTTGAAAAAATTAATTTATCCAATTTTAATTTTTTGACTTTAAATTAATTAATTTTGTGGCTTATGAATTAATGTTATTTTTGTCAGAAAAATTAATTAATTGATACATGAGGGGATTAATTATTTTTCCACCTTCAAATACTTTAGCCATAGTGTCTGATTGCAAGGGACCATGCACTAAAATATTTTTTACATTAGGTAATTACAATTCAACTCTCAAATGAGGAATACTCGTTCATTATAAACCCTCATAATGCTTACCCAATTCTGCAATACAATATGATCTAGTAGACCAAGTGATATGTAATAAAATAATTTAGCCAAATAACTTAAATTATTTTCAAATCACTTTTACAATAGAATTGACTAAGAACACTAGCACTCACCTAAGAATTTGACAATAAATTCCACCCTAGCTTTGGGGTTAACCTGGAGGGAAAAACTATGCTGATTATCCATGTTTAGAAACACACATAATGTGGTGAGACGAAAAACCCCCTAGGATGAAATTTGTCACCAAAATCATAGGGTTACCTAGGTTGTTACATAATCAAACAGTCGTACTGGCATCATTTGCATTACAATTTGCAAAAATTGGGTTTACAGTGACATGATAACTAACTGGCTTATGATTCTAAACTTTGAAAAAATTGGCACAACTGCTTCCTAGGAACTGTGACAAAATGGGTGCAACATCTAGCTCCATATGGGGACACGTTGCTTCATTGAACTGCCATGAGAATGTAGAATATTGTATCGAATAAAATAGACGTCCATCAAATAGACATCCATTCCAAATCGAAGTCATCATGCTCATATAGAAAATTTGTTGGAATAGAAAAATCTATTCTAACAAACTGAAATGTAAAAACACATAACATAACTGCATGAAAAAGAAACTAACTAATGACATAAATGAAAGGGAGCAGGGTATAGAGATACTATACAAAAGATGCCCTATGGCATCAGATGTTTTCAAGATAGTGCATACTGAGCATCTGCCGACTTTCTGACAGGTTTGTGGGTTGCTTTTGCTAGGAATTTGGCTTATCTGAATATTGAACTTCTCTCGGCCATAAAATGCATCAAACCTCTTCCTTCTTCTCTTCTTTTTATCTTTTTTCCTAGTGCTCTGTGATGTTAATAGTGGGACCAATGTAAATTTTCTGTCTAGATCTTGAAAATGCTCGGATGAAAGATTTGAAGAGTATGAAGTATGCCCAATCTTATTATGACTATAATCTGTCAAAGGTGACACATAAGCCTAATCTTTCTCAATTTATTTTCCAACTATGGTACTTCCAACTGACTTATCTTGAATGGGACAAGTGACCTTCTCGCAATGAGATGAGGATTTCTTTGGCAGACTAGGTGGCTTGTGATTTGTTGGAAGCCCTTTATTTCTTTCATAGTATGATCTATCTTGATAGTCTTGTTCCTGCGACATTTCCATCTTTTGTATTTTACTTTGAAGAGTGATCTATTCAGTTTTCATGGCATTCATTTGATTAGAATGTTCATCCTTCATAGCATTAATCTCCTTGGCATGGTTTTCCTCAATGGTGATCAAATGGTCTTGCATATGGTCATTTGATTAGAATGATTAACTTCCATTTCCTATATCCTGCTTTTCATGGAACTCATCTCCTTAGCATGATCGGTAACTAATTTTGATTGATTAAGTTCCTTTCTCTGAATTACTTGCGTGTATTCTGCTCTCATGATGGATATTTGATCAGAATGGTTAACTTCCATGTTTTTTATTTCCTCATCATGTTTCTCTTCTATGGCTAATAACTTGTTTTGAAGGTCGACTTCCCTGTCTTGTATAGAGTTCATTTCTTTCTTACGATTTTCTTCTATAGTTATCAACTTCTTGTGCATGGATCTCATTTCCTCACTGTGATTCTCTTGGTTGAGTTTCATGGCCTTCTTCATCTGAACTTGATTGAGTTGCATGTCTCTAATCATTTGATCTAATTTCTTGATAAGTTGTTCATCATCAACACCCCTTTGGTAATTTTTTCCTGCTTTTCCACTATCTCGGATTCTTTTTGCAATGACACAAGTGGATTCATCGTGAACATGGTCACAAGGTCTGCAATATGGCACAGTCTAATGTGGCACATTTTCTTGGACCTTTTCTTCAATAATTAGGTCCTTTATAAGATCACTTTCATCCTCCATAGTATTAGAGGCACAAGGTGAGTCCCTTTGATTTCCATATCTATTTTTAAACACATTGACAATGGTTTGCAGAGAATTGAAAGAACTGTCAAGAAAATAACATAACCAATTTCTAGCATCACCTTTCAAGGAAAGGAAAAGCGCTGCATCTTGATGTCTTCATGATTGTATGTAGTTGCATGAGCATGTCTTTCCAGAAAAGTTGTGAACCTTTTGATGTGATCTATTACAGACATTGCATCATTACTCATGAAAGAAGATAATATGTCAATAGCCCTTTCTGGGATATCATGAGGAATGTTAGTAAAACGCAAAGGGACGAACAAGTCATTCATGATGACTTGCTTAAGGGGAAAAGGAGAAAATGGATTTTAGAGAGATCCTTGTTCAATAAAAACAAGAAGTCTACAAGAAGCATAAATTCTTGCAAAAACTGAAAGAAATGGAGTTGCCACTTGAACATGAATCAAGCTCCGAAGTAAAAAAAAAACCAAAAAGTTAGCCAGGGAGAAACAAATGGATATCAGGGAGGGCTTCCTGTTTGAGAAAAAATGGATGCTTACTAGAATGTAATTTGTTCATCCAAGTTTTGAGAGAGAGGTTGACCAAACTACCAGGATTTCTTCTAGTGAAGCTTTTGTAAATGGACGAATAAGTGGAGTTGCCACCCAAACAGGAAACCAACCGAAATGTCCAAGTGTTAAAGGTGCAGTTAGAAGAGATGAAAAGATTAGTGAGAGGAAAAAGGATAAAATGATGAGAAAATGAAGAATGATATGATGAAAAAGATGATATAATATTGTTGAAGCGCATAGAACAAGATAAATTTGTCTCTGACAACAATGGCAAAAAATGCCGTCGCTTAGATTGTACAGGAACGATGCGAAAACGACTTAGGGCGGGGGTTGCCACTCTGATCCCCACCCACTCTGTTCTAGTTGTCTCCCAGCAACAAGCTATGGGGGTAGTCCCTATGGAATATATAAATGTAAGACTTATTGGAAACCAACAAGTCTAGGAGACACGATTGAATGGCCTAGCCACTTGGTTAATTTTAGCAAGCTTTAAAGATTTGATTAGATTACTTATGAGACCAGTGCCTTATGGGGCCAACTTACTTGATTTATATCAATTATGGACCAAATGACCATATGAACAACTCCGGCTTGAATGATTAACTATCCTATATGCTATGAAAATCCTAAAACTTAGGTGTGATGCAAGGATCTTAGTTACTTTTAATTAAATGCCTATTCTAGTTGTATCCTTCCTCATAGCTATTTTGAAGCTAGTTTCTAGAGTAGGTTGTGCAAAAGAGGCCAAGGGGAAGCAAGCAAAGTCTTGATTAATGATACCTCCCCTTAGGTACTAACCACCTGGTGCCTTCGGCGTTACAGAGATTGTGGCTCTTATAACTGCAAGGTCACTGTGTTAATCACTAAAGAGGTGTTAGTCTCTTCAAGCTAGGTGAGGAAGGTGATCATATTCTCTCTCAACCAAGCTTATACTTGGAGGTAAGTTATTAATGCAAGACTAACTCAAGATGCTTGATGCAAGATTGTTGAGTGCTTCTTTAGTTAAGATTGTTTATGTTAAGTACTTTAGTTATGATTAATCTTCAATTATGACAATAAGTACTTATCAAATGGAAAGAGACAATCTCAACCAAAGAGTATGTGCCAAATTAACAAGTGCCAACAAGATACAAGATATATCCATAGTACAATTGCTTAATAATATCTTGAATAAAAAAAATCACCAATATGATCAAGATAAAGTTATCACCCCTAAAGATATTAACTAAGAAATTATGACAATGATAACAAGTAAAGAAACTAGAGCACTTATCCACTTATAGAAATTAGCCAAAGACAATATGAGATGGCAATGACAATTATCCCAAGGAGACAATGAGATTGTAAATGTTCTTAGCCAATATTTCTCATCTTCAAGATAATTATTAAGAGATATGCAATTAGATTCACTAATCCTTAGATCTTAAATATCACAATGATTACCAATTAGATTCTCAATTAACCAAGATCATAAATTGCTAGAGTAATATTCTTTAAACACAATTGGAACAAGACAATTTAATGCCAATTAGAATGATAGAAACAATTAGATCTCAAAGACAAGTGATGTAACACAAGATTCCCAAACAAGATATTCTTGATATTAATGTTAAGTGCTATAGAGAGTGAGCTTATGTGCAAAATTAGGATTTATGGAGTTACATAAGACAACAAACGTTAAATTCAATAGTATCAATCTTAGCAATGAAAAACATAAGCCAATATTTTACACAGTGAGCAATTAGAACATAAACAAGAGCAAACTTATGTTCTCTCTCTCTCTCTCTCTCTCTCTATATATATATATATATATATTCCAGTCACATCTAATGAGCAATAAATAACTCTTTATGCCAACAATGAGTTAATTAATGAATTATTCAGTGCCAAATGTATCAAATAAGCCTAAATTACTCAATTTTTCAAGAGAAATTGAATGCAATGTGTGAGTAATGGAAGCCCACAAATACCCTTAATGTACTTAGGTTCTTTAGGACACCAATGCAACTGCTAGGATCAGATTTCAATTATGTTATGATAGTCTTCAGTCTTCATGAAATATTCCAAATAAATTGATGACCAATTTACACAAATGTATTATTAATATGTAAGATATGTTATATGTGATTTTATGGCACTTAGATATATATTTGACCACATGTAGAAACTATTCAGAGAGTTATAGCTAAATAGTGAGGAATAGAGGTATAGAAGAAGCAAACCCTTAAGCCCCCAGGCCTAGAGGATGGCTAGAGTACTTGCCCACAATTTCTCATATCTACAGCTGTTAAACACATAGATGGCTGAAGCAATATGAAAGATAAACATTAGATTACTTTTCTTATTCACAATGATACTTATTTATAATATATAGATGATAGGAGTGACCCTTGGTTTCATTTTCCAAGTGGTCCCTTGGACTCCCTTTGGTTATTCATCTTCCACACCAACCCTTAGAGGATTAGGTGTCCACCATTCCCCCCTTAATTCGAAGGGTTATGTACGAGTCCAAGAAGAGAGTTATAATACAAAACGTGCAAAAATGAATGGAAACACTAGGATGAATGTGCTCTCTGAAATGTTGGTATCAAGGGAGGTGGTTTAAGGATGACCACCAACACTGGAATGCTTAGTGCAGTTCCCAAAACTCTTCCAGGTTTGGCAAGAAGCCGAGGTATTCTACTAGAGGAAGTGCCCTAGATGTTTTGGAGAGGGAAACCTTCAACCATGAAAGGGAGGTCTCACCCCGCATAAAAGGGAGAGTCTCAACTTGAAAAGGGAGCTCTCAACCTGTGATGGTTTAAGGATGACCACCAACTCTGGAATGCTTAATGCAATTCCTGGAAGTCTTCCAAAGCTGGCAAGAAGCTGAAGTCTTCTGCTAGAGGAAGTGTCCCCAATTCTTTGAAGAGATGTCTCAACCCCGCATAGATGGTTTAAGGTTGATCACCAACTGAAGGCATGCTCAGGGGAATATTTGTCTTCGGCTACAACTCTAAAACTGGTATGGTGATTTTTGGTTCAAGCTCACTTGATGTGGCTTTGAAGCTTGTAGATGACCATAATTCCCCCCCCCTGTCAGATACAAGGTGAGATGATGGAGAAAATTCAATTGCAAGACTGTTCAATATTCGTGAACAAACCTTGTTGTATAAGCGAAATATCTTCTTGGCTATTGAAGCCCTTTACCAAGAAGTGATCCATCTAAGATGAATCTTTGTGCTTGCAGGAGGTTTGTTTTTGAAGCATCTGTTTGAAGAATGACTAGTTTTATGACAATGCTTACATGGATGAAGATCAAAACAATGATCTTTCACATGGCCAACTCAGTCACAATGTTGGAATTTAACAACTTTGGACTATGAATGTGACGGAGCAGAATCTGGAATAGGTGAAGGTGAATTCATGAAGAAATCTTGCAGTCTGAAATTTGATGGGCTTGGAATAGTATAGAATATGAAGGGACACATCGTTGTCATATCCAAGACCAATTTTGTGCTTGTAATGGATAAGTTCTTCCCAAGGTTCGATGATCGACTTGGGAAGTGAAGGCTAAATGTTTGCATCTGCATGTAACTCTTCTGCTTCATTGGGTACTAAATCTGAATGAACTTCAACAATATTGACTTGTTGCTGATGAGAGTCTATCTCAATGTTATGAACAAAATGATGCTTACAATGTTGTAGCTCTTCTTGTTGTAGCTTTGTCTCAATGCAAAAACTCAATATTCTCTTGTGCATTTTGGAGATAAATTTTAAATTGGAAAGAGAGGTTTTGTTGATCTTAACCATCTCATCAACAATGAAATGTATTAAGTTATTCAGTAGTTTCAATACATCATCCATTCGATCCATTTCAAACCAATATAATCAGAGAAATGATGTTATCTTCAACTACAAATTGACTTATAAAATGATAAATAGCTGCAACTATTAGATGAGTAGCAGGATACCAATATCACCAAGTCACTGTAGCAGAGAACGTAGAACCAATTTCAAACGTAGCAAATGACTCGTTGCTTCAATGCACTTACTTCTCAAACTACTCACATTGTGCAAAAGAAGAGCCAATCTTCGACTTTCTTTGCAAATGAAATTTGTCAATAGTTCTAGGGCCTACTTACAAAACATATTTTCATTCAAGATTCACAAATGAAATAATCTTTTATCACTAAATTCACTTTAGTAATTTCTCGTGTTTAATGGAGTCTCACCCCTTGAAATTTGGTCCTTCTATCCGGTCATCTCTGATAGTCCTCCTCCAACACTTTCACTGAAATTGTTTTGGCATGGAAAACATCCTGTAGTCAATATTACAATATAGTACATTTCATGATGGATGTTTGAACTATAAATGATATATGCCTCAAAGCTAGTATAGTTCTTTAGCGCTTCCTTGAAATCTGAAACGCCTTCATCAGATAATATTATACAACATTTCTAAAATTTTGATGAATTTGAAAGAGATTCTTCTAGAAATTTATTCCAAACTCCACAAAAAGGCCCTTAATTTTCCAACAAGGCATGATCAATCTCCTCTCCGTTGCGTTCTCATGTCAAAGATAACCATGGCTAGTGTATGCGTAGATGATGAAGAGATAGCTCCATTCAACGTTTATCCCCAAAAAAACAACGCACAAATGAATTCTGACCTTTCAGAAATTCATCTTCAATCGTCACTAGATTTGGACGCAGTGAATTATGTGCAAAGATCACGGGGGCCACTGGTCTTGTACGCATGTGTTGTACATGAAACTATGTAGCATCAAGCATCATCGATCATCACAGACTGGGGAGCCCTTCGAACTCTATCACTATTATTTGTTTTGTTGCAATTCCCACATAAGATACTAATGGAGTTTCATGCTTTCAAACATGTTGTAATTACTTCAAATCATGGATTCAAAACCTCAATGGTTCTATTGTCCTTCAAAGTGTGCTAAAAACCATGAGTCACTGGATCGACTTTGACCAGACAAATACTCTCGCGAGAAATAATAATGAAACTCACAAAGAAGGCGCCAAATAAATTTTCTTTGGGGTCCTAATTTGGTAAAGGATGATGATTCATATACTACAGACTCGGCGTATGATATCCATTCGAACTCTAGACTAGGCAAGAAAAGGGAACATTGACCCTTGATCTAGTTATGCTACTATGATTTTGTAACTTTAAAAATTTTGAGCCTTGTCCAACATCAAACTCGAAATGCACAATTTGCAAGAAGAATATGTCCAGTCGTACTACGACCAACCCTGGCTCATGCAGACCTCTAGCTATGGACGAACCTCTTCTCTTTCACATTGACCAGCTGGGCTTTGACACAAAGCCTGCACACGAAGATGAAGCATACCACAACAATCTTTGGTATCGTCATTCGTATCATAGATCAATTCATTGTTGGGTCTACAATTTGTTTGGTGAGCCGAGCTGAGATTTTTCAAGGGATTGGATAAATATGAGCACCGTCAATATTACAAATGTTGCAGTGATGGACAATCCTGTAGCATTTCTGAATCCCTTCCAGTTTGAGATATCGTATGAGTGCCTCATCCCAATGATGTCTTCATTAAGAATCTATCTCAAAAGCACCAACAAGTACCTTGACCTTGCTTTCCTAATGATTAGAAAGCCTGTTCATAGCTTCTCCAATGGCATGGTCGATCATCCATTCCTCGGATGGCTTCCTTTCCTGCGTATAATGGTGCCTAAGAATGGAATTCTCAGGTGGTGAGTTGTAGTCGCTAGAATGGTGGACGACGGAGGTCACTGCTCGCTGCTTTGGCTTTGTGGTCTTAGCGGAGCCCAATGTGGCCGGCAGAGTCTTGTTGGAGCCACAATGAAAACATAAATTGTGAGAAGTGTTGGACGGTGTAACATGGAGGTGTGTCCGAGCGCTACCACAATGCGTAGGAGGAGAGAATCGAACCGAGGGCTAATGATATTGAAGTTGTGTTGGCGAAAGGAATAGGCAATAGTAGTCTGGGAAGGCCAAGACCTGGGAAAGAGTTGTGTCACAAAAAACACGAGGTTATAGAGAGCGTTAACATAGCAGAGAACTGACTGATTGCAAAAACGTTGAGCCAAGTTGGAATAGTCTGATGGAACTCATTATTGATAGCCTTTCCTAGGTGCATGCATTTTGATTTCCCTTTTTTTTATCACTTGACTGAGTATGACAAGATCATTAGGGTTCTGAATAGTCATATGTTCACCATAGAAAATATTTTCTCAGAGAACAACAAAGAAGCGTTTTGGAGATCTCCAAGAAAGGCCTGACACACTGACAAAGAAATGACCACTGACATACTATTCGAGTAGGCACAAAAACCGAGAGGTAAATAAATGCAATGCAGGAAGGACTAACACTGAAGGAAGAGCGTTACTACGTGAAAATGTGAGCAGAGATTGCAGCTAGAATTTAGCTAAGAAAACATTTATGAAATGCACAACTGACCTGTACAGAAAGGCCATAAAACAAGTGGCTCAAATATGAGCAGGGCAGGATATCGCCCGCTCTAATACCATGTTAAACACATACATGGGTGAAGCAATATGAAAGATAAACATTAGATTACTTTTCTTATTCACAATGATACATATTTATAATACATAGATGATAGAGTGATCCTTGGTTTCATATTCCAAGTGGTCCCTTGGAATCCCTTTGACTGTTAAGCTTCCATACCAACCCTTAGAGGATTAGGTGTCCAACAACAACCACCAAAATTATGCCCAATACCTCTGTAAAACACACTAAGAATTAGTCCAAAAATGAAGTACTTACCCACAGTGACCAATGAGAGGAAGAGAGGGCAGAATGAAGGGTTGGAGGATGGGAAACGAGCCTTGATAGACATGCGAATAGGGTAGTATAGGCCCAATGAGTTTGTGGCCAAGGGAGAAGGCCTCACAAGAGGCTACCACAAGCCCTAGAGGAGCTGTGACCTAGGAGAAAGTCCCTTTGGGATAGTGACAAAGGGCTAAAATCCCTTGAACTTGATGACATGGGTAGGGAGAGGGAGTTGAAGGGAAAAGGAGGATACAATGGGATAAGGAGGCAAGGAAAGGGTGACGAGGGGAAGGGAAGCCCTGTGACATGATTTGGAGGGTTGGTAAGGAGGAATAGGAGGGCAACAAAGGGTAAGAAGAGGAGGACGAAGGGCTAGAGACAGGCCTTAAGGCTTGCAGCTAGGGTTATGAGGGTTGTAAAGACTAAGACAAGGAGAGGAAGGAAGATGACAGGCTTCAAGGGGCCACGCTAGGCCTAGGAGGATTGGTGCTTGGACTAGAGGCCCTAAAAATTTTTGAAACCCTTGCCAAAAATTCAATTTGCTTCAACTTTGCAATATTGCTCAATTTCACTACAAATTCCTAGATGCTCATTAGGGAATTTTGAGGTCTAAAATGGGCCTCCTAAGGAAATTATAAAATAATAGTGGAAATAATAAAATAAGATTAGATTACATCATCAAATTTTAGAGGGAAAAAAGAAAAAAAAAACTATTCTTTCAACTTGTATTTTCAACTTATCAACCGATGGGTTTACTCAAATTTCGAGCGGTAACACATGTTGGATGCAAAATTTGATTCCTCATCCAAAGAGTACCCATGCTGCATACTTTCGATGGGCCCTGCTACACGAAAAATGAGAAATACATGGAAAACTTGATTGCAATCAAGTTTTCCATGTATTTCTCATTTTTCGTGTAGCAAGGCCCATCGAAAGTATGCCAACATGAGGTACTCTTTGGATGAGGAATCAAATTTTGCATCCAACGAATACTTCTGCTCGAAATTTGAGTAAAACCTTAAGAAGATAAGTTGAAAATACGAGTTGAAAAAGTAGTTTTATTATTTTATATATTTTTTTAATCTTTTACTTTTTTACTTAAAAAATGGTGAATTATCCCCCATGGTTGACATCATCATCTTGAAAATTCCCCTAATGGGCCCTGCAAAAAATTGGAGCCTAGATCTTACCCTCAAGGGCCTAGAACTAGCTCAAAGTGCAACAAATCTTCTTCAAATGGCTTGGATCTTTCCTGCACAAATGAAAATAAAAATATTGAAAACCCCAAATATACAAAAATTTCGAAAGAAACCCCAAACCTCAAATAGTTGCAAAACAAGGGTTAAAATAAATTTATTTACAAAAAAACATAATTTACAAAATATATAAATATACAATGCTTAAAATAGTTTTGGAAGAATAATTTTTATGATAATAACAATGGCTTGATGTATTTCGAAATATAGATATTTAACCACACACTTAGCTAAGTAAGAAAATGAGATAAATTTCTTGGAGTCCAAACAAGGTTAACCTGTGACCACAATCTATGAACTTGGAGCCCAAGGGTTGGGGAATCTACAAACTCTATATTTTTCTTTCAAGTAAATTTGTTAGACATATGGCGAATCAGATCACCTAAGATAGACCCAAAATATACCAATAGAATGTTCTTATCCCCATCTCATGAATAACAAGCTTATGAAAATTTTAAGCACAATATAAGAAAGCACATCCGACAGATCAATGAGACAAAGACACCATGAACTGTACCCCGAAGTATTTTATTATGAATTTCAAACGTTTCCAATAGAACAGTGACTTCACACCATTTTTATAGAATTACATCAATCAAAGATGATGAATACAAGCAAAATGCCTTCTATTTATAGAGAAATCCCTCAAAGTGGAAGATAACGACTAGTTGGCTTGATCCCCATCAAAATAATCTCAACTGTCGATAAATATTTGATCATTTTTTAATCCCTGCTGTCAAAAAATATTTATTTTTGAATTTCTCATTAAAACCATTTTTTATTAATCCAAAAATAATTATTTTGGATTAATTTCCTCAAAAATTTGACTTTGGCTTAACCATTGTTGGCAAAATCATATGTATTCTAATTCCAACATTTAATTATCAATCTAGGGTCGTAATACTTAGAGTTGCGAGCACAGGAAATGTAGTATTAGACTTGATTATAGCCTATGCTAACAACTAATTTCGATAAGGCACACTTGGGAATAAAATCAAATGACAAATCACCACAAGGCCTATCACTGGGTGATAAAACAACTTAGTGTTATAAGGGCTATGGATCGCAATATTTCATGCTTAGATGTTCATGTGATTTATCGTGAAGAGCTTACTAAGGTTTCAATGTCCTTCAATGAGTTCTTGTAGTGGCAATGTAAAAAAAATTAACACTAAGGGTCAACACTGGGTTGTGGAACAAATAATGCTATAAAGGCTCTAAGTTGCAATCTTTCACGCATAAAGGTGTTCATGAAACTTTGTGAAAGTAGCTTATTATCGTCTTAAACCTTCAATGGTTCTTCCCTATAGTGAATCCACGCATACGCTTCAAGAAAACAAATTCAAATAATGCGATGTAAAGATTGCAAAGAAAACACACTTCAAAAATTTGTCCTCAAAAGAGATATACCCAGAAATAAAATTAATATTGGAATAAGATTAATTTTTTTTCTATACCATGAAATCATTTTACAAATGTACTTCTCTTAATAATGCATTATAATACATGACAACAATACAACAAAAATTATATATGTATATATAAACCATGAAACAAAACCATATAATAATATAGTTAATTAATATATTAAATAAAAATTAAATAAAACAAAATGACAAATCTCAATACATATATATACACACTAATGTAACCATATATGATGTGAGAATATGACACTCACATATAACAATGTAATAACTTTAAAATTAAAACATGACACACTTAATAGAAAATACCATTTCGAATGAATATGAAGCATGTTAATGGTACACATTCTTAATATATGTAGCAATGGTCATACATAACTCTAAAACAAACAATCATGATAACAAAACTTACATGGAATACATCGTGGGTATATGTAATATGCAACTTCAGATTGAGGAGATGTCAACATGAAGGGAGTGATTTGAATGGGCTGTGGGTGTCGATGGAAGCATTGGAAAAGTTAGATAAATATAACAGAGTAGTGAATAGATGCATGAAAGTGCAGGTGTTCAGATTTGAAGAACAATCTCCTAAAACGAAACTATCAAACCGAAGAATTAAATAACACACCATTCATAAAATTAACTGCAAATCTATGCTAAGAGTGAAATGCCATGACACTACTTGGATCAAGGGGCCCTTCCCGACCTGAAAAACTCACCTGGAGAGATTAATTCAAATCATAAATATGCTCAGAATCTCAAGAGTTGAATCTTTATTACAACAAAAAAACTTCAGCTTTTGTTTACAGATGAAACTTCAATTTTGATTACAAAAACCAACTAAAAAAAAAGTGATCTCATAATTCCTCTCTGTGTCCTTGCCATTCATGCTGCACTAATTGTTGGAAATAATACTGAGAGGGGGGGTGAATCAGTGTTATCAAGTCAAATATTCCTTTTCAAAAATAAATGATATACACTACTTTAGTTAGTTAAATACGTGTATATACGCAACTATGCAGAAAGAAACTCGCGTATACAAGGCAAACTTTTAATTTACTTTATCTTTCTGATGATGAATGTTAATCTGTGTTGCAGAATCAAATAACCAGTAACCAGAGAGAGTAAAATAGAGCAGAAAGACAATCACACACAAGAACACAAGATATAAGGTGGAAACCCAATGTGGGTGAAAACCACCTGCTGCAATTCGTCTCTATCTTCTTTTAAATTAGAAACTTCATTGACAATGTACTGGTGCAGTGCTTTACCAGTACGCAGGCTGCTACCTGCAGAGAGCTACAACCCTCTCTCGTTTCCCAGCTTCTCCTGGAAGGGAGCTACAACCCCCTTAGTACTTGTACTAGTTGAGATACTAGTACACAGGCTACTACCTGCAGAAGACTACAACCTTCTCTTCCTTCCCGGGACCACGTTTCATAAATTTTTAGACTGGATCCATGAACATCAATCAAACATCAAGAATTTCTCCATCAACCAATCTCCTTTTCACCAATTAGATCTGAATCAAGTAGATACTTCTCTGACAGCTGTACCCAAAACACAGTACCAGAAACCACACACCAAAAACTGAACCCAGAACACAACAGCAATAAATAGCAGCAACTAGATCACAATTTAAAGCATATACGCTATTTCAATAACCCGCAGCATGCGTGCATACGCTTCTGTGTTTGGAACAACTTGCGTATACGCTGTTTTCATTCTCTGAATCAGCATGTATACGCGCCTTAGCTTCACTGAACCTGCGTACAGATCTATAAAGGATAATTCGCTCTTTCAGATATTCAAAAACACTAATTAACCCAGATTATCAGTGTTATAGATCAAGCAAGCGCTACATATAACAGACCAAAATCATACAAAGATACTATCATTCAAGCTTAAGGATTATGACCCATCAATAGAACTTATCCTTCTTCTTTGCGCTTAAGATTCCTCCTTTATTCAGATCTAGATCTGCACCATAACCCAATTACCAGTATTCCAGATCTACCACTTTTCGGATATTCAATAATAATTCAGATAATCATTTGCCACATGATCTCCTTCCTCTTTTATAGTCTTAGGCCTTCCTCAATACCATGGTCCAAAACCATAATAAACCAATACCATGGACCCAATACTAGGGATCAATACATCTGACGGGACGCCGAGGTCCAAAACCATAGGTTCAAATCCCAAGGACTAACTACCATGGTCCAAAAGAAAATTCTCCAACATATACACGCCTTTGTTACGTCTAATCTGCATGTATACGCGCCTTACTCTAGATGAACCTGCGTATATGCCTTTTCTTTCATTCTCAAAGCCTAAACTGAGATCTGTTACCAAAGAGAGTTGCCATCAAGGACAACACCAGTGCCATAGCATCAAACCTATGCCATAATGCCAACAATCTCCCCCTTTGGACTTGATGGCAACACTAAGATCCTCAAGATCATTCTCCCCCTTTGTCATCAAGGGCAAAGGGTTGTGTTCCCCCTGAGTACGTGCTGAAATCTCTGTTTTGCTGTGCTGGCCATGCTCCCCCTGACTGTAGGCAAAATCTGCAAAAGATGTTCTTCAAGAAGAACCATGACATATACATTATAAAAGACCTTCCTATCACCAAAAAGACTCGATACATACATCCATCACCCAACTATGTGGGGATCATTCACCCAACCAAGGGGGGATACATCAGAAAATTATATATGACAACAAAGTATAATAGATCTTCATCCCCGTTACATGACCTTGACACCATACAAGAGATACATGACATAGAGACGAAATATGTAGAGCAAGACTTATGAAAGTCACCAATAATTGATAGCAGCAGCGTCTGTCAATCACTATTCATATCAGCAACCAAGATTTCCTTTTGTTCTCTCCCTGCCTCTGTTCTACCTGAAATAAACAACAGTTGTGAAATAGAACCAAAAGCTTCTAAGATAATTCCAACAATGCATCATTAGAAGTTATCTGCTCCCCCTAAACCAGTGCCAGATGGTCTCTTTTAGACTCATATCAGACAATTTTCAACGAGAGCCTGTCCCTTCTGATATCCATCAAGCCTCCATATACGCGATTGTCTCTGCACAAACCGGCGTATGTATGTGGATCCTCCTTAGGCAACTCACGTACACTACGTTTTCTCTGAAATAGACAAGTTTAACAGCAAGATGATGCATCAACTACTCCCAGCTTCTGTCTGAGATATTCAAAAGTTTCCCTGGGCAGTGGTTTGGTGAGAATATCAGCAACTTGTTCCTTAGAAGGAACATACTCCAATTTGACCTTTTGTTCCAACACTTGTTCCCGGAGAAAGTGATACTTGATTGGTATGTGCTTGGTATTTGAATGCATGACTAGTTCTTTGAAATGTTGATTGCACTTGTATTATCACATAAGATGGAGATAGGTGGTGTACAAGTGATCTGGAAATCTTGCAAGGTTTGCAACATCCAAAGGAGTTGAGTGCAGCAAGATGAAGCTGCCACATATTCCGCTTCAGTTGTAGATAAAGCAATCGAACTCTATTTTTTGCTGAACCAAGATACTAATCTGGAACCCATAAAGAATGCACTACCACTTGTGCTATTTCTGTCATCCACGCTTCCAGCCCAATCTGCATCTGTATACGCATGAAGAGTGAGATCTGTATCTCTAGGATACCATAAGCCATAGTTTTGAGTTCCTTGAAGATATTTGAAAATTCTCTTTACTGCTTGAAGATGAGTTTCCTTAGGATTTGCCTGAAATCTTCCAACTATTCCTTTTGCATGCATGATGTCTGGTCGGGTACCTGTCAAATAAAGTAGACTTCCAATCATGGATCTATAGGTTGGTTGATGCACTGCTGCTGATTCATCATTTGCACTGAGACTGTATCCTGTAACCATAGGGGTACATACTGATTTCGAATCTTCCATGCCATACTTCTTCAGAATCTGCTTGAGATACTTGGTTTGAGACAAGAAGATACTGCCTTCATTTTGTTGGATTTGCAATCCAAGAAAGTATGTCAGTTCTCCGAGCAAAGACATTTCAAATTCTTTCTGCATCACAAAGGCAAAGCTTTGACTCATAGCTTCTTCATTGCTGCCAAAGATAATATCATCTACATACACAACAAGTATTAGCAATTTGTCATTTTCAATTTTTATATAAAGATTGCTATCTGCTGATTCTTTTGAAAATCCTTGTTGATGAAGATATTTGTCCAAACGATAGTATCAAGCCCTTGGAGCCTGTTTAAGACCATAGAGAGCCTTTTTTAGTCTGCATACAAGATTTGGATCATTTCCAAGAATGAACCCATCTGGTTGCTCAATGTACACTTCTTCTTCTAGGTCTCCATTCAGAAAGGTTGATTTCACGTCCATTTGAAATACTTTGAACTTCTGAAAACTTGAGAGAGCAAGGAACATTTGGATGGCTTCAAGTCTAGCAATATGAGAAAAAGTTTCTTCAAAATCTATTCCTTCTTGTTGAGCATACCCTTTGCAAACAAGTCTGGCCTTGTTTCTAATAACTTCCCCGTTTTCATTCAATTTGTTCTTAAAGATCCATTTTGTTCCTATGACATTTTTATCTTTTGGTCTAGGAACCAACTCCCAAGTGTTGTTCTTTTCGATTTGTTCAAGTTCTTCATCCATTGCCTTGACCCAGCGTTCATCTTTGCAAGCTTCTCTTACATTTTGTGGTTCAGTGGAGGAGAGTAATGCCAAATAGCTTGAAGCTTCTGCAATTGTTCTTCTTGTTTGTATGCCAGCCTGCTTTTGCCCCAAAATTTGTGATTCTGGATGATTTTTTTGAACATACCTAGGAGTCTTTTCTTCTATCCTTATCTGTTCCTCTGGCTCCTCATGGGTTTCTTCTTCATGGGTCTCTTCTTCATCATCAGTCTGATTTTGAGGATATTCTTCATCTTCTTCGATATTTTCATAATTTACTTGCCTAGGAATGTATCCTTTTTCATCAACCACTACATCAATGCTATCAACAATTCTTCCAAGTCTTTTATTATAACATTTATATGCTTTGCTATAGGGAGAATATCCAAGAAGAATGCCTTCATCTGCTCTGGGTTCAAGTTTTCCAAGCTGTTCATCAGTATCCTTAATATAGCATTTGCTCCCAAAATTTTTGAAATGCTTTACCGAAGGAGTCTCACCATACTAGAACTCATGCAGTGTCTGAGTGTTGTTCAATCAGACATTTCTTTTTTTGAGAATAACAACTGCAGCATATGCAGCTTCACCCCAGAAGGTTGCAGGATTTCTAGACTCATCAAGCATAGCACAAGCCATTTGTTGGATTATTCTGTTCATCCTTTCCACCACTCCATTTTGTTGAGGAGTCCTAGCTGTAGAGAATTCCCTTCTTATTCCATGTTCTTCACAGAAATCGAAAAATTCATTTAAGGTAAACTCCCCACCTCTGTCGGACCTGAGGCACTTAATTTTGTAATATGATTCATTTTCAACCAAGGCTTTGAAGGATTTGAATTTTTCAAATGCTTCGTCCTTGTGCTTCATAAGTCCTAACCAAACCATCCTGGAGAAATCAGGAATGAATAATATAAGGTATTCTTCTCCTCGAGGTGACCTTTTCCTGAATGGTCCACATACATCTGTATGAACTAGCTCAAGAGGTATGTTGGCTGATCCTTACTTCTCAGGGAAGTTAGTTCTGGTTTGCTTCCCAAACTGACATGATTTGCATATGGTGTTGTATGGAATTTTGATGTCTAGAAGACCACGAACTGCCTTGTATTTGCATGCTTTCCTTATTTGTGAAAAGCTTAGATGCCCCAACCTCCGGTGCCATAACCAGTGTTCATCATTCTTGCTCAAATAACATTGTTGTTCTCCTTCTTCAAATATGTATACATTATTTGGAGTTCTTTTGCCCTTGATAACAGTTTCTCCTGTATCAAGATCACAAACACTACACCCATCTGATCGAAATATCACTTCGGTTCCATTATCACACATCTGACTGACACTCAATAGATTATGTTTCAAGCCATCAACATATAAAATGTTTCCATCTTTGACCTTTTCTTTCAACTGAGCAATGCCTTTTCCTTTTATGGCTGCAGGGGTATCATTTCCAAAAGAAACTTTCTTTCCCTTTTCTAAAGCAGTATATGATTCAAGTTTTTCTTTATCACCCTGTCATATGCTCGAACATCCGCTGTCGATGTACCATTGATTTCCTGTCCTTCTGCATTATAAAGCTATCCCACATCTTTCTGGTTGCGGTTCCTTATTCTCCATGTTTTTGGCACTTGAGGTTTGCTTCCTTCTGAGTGATTTCCAAAACCTGCTCCTGCATTCAGAATCTTCATGACCCAAAATTATTACAAATTAGAACATCAATTTCCTCAAGCGAAAAGGTGTTATAGGTTCCTTCTTCGTGGATTTCAGGCATACTTCTTTGTTTTTGAGCTTCT
The DNA here is from genome assembly GCA_000404065.3 of Pinus taeda. NCBI lineage: Eukaryota > Viridiplantae > Streptophyta > Pinopsida > Pinales > Pinaceae > Pinus > Pinus taeda. The sequence continues at coordinate 408,002 of APFE031127207.1, forward strand.
CTAGTCATGATTGTCTCTAGGCAACACATTGAGCTGCTTTGTGACCAAAAGTTATGGCCAAAGAGAAACATTGGCCATTGAAGAAATTCCTGCGACTATCATCTAACCAATTGTAGTTTCTACCGCCATCCATTCTTGAAGAGAATTGGGAAGATTTTACCTGTGGCTGGTTGTAGCTTCTGTTTGTCCTTAAGGTAGCATGCCCCCGATTTTCTTGATAGTCTTTGTTCGTCCTTGAGGAAGACTGTCCTTGATTTACCTGATGATTTCTATTAGGCCTTTGCTCACTCCTTCTTGCTGCATCAAGATAACTTTTGGAGGTGGAAACTTGAGATGCTTCTCCATTATACCCCAGACCTGTCTTGATTAGAGGGGAATGCTGTACACTGATAATCTCATCCAGAGTTTCAGATCCTTTAACAAATTTAAGATTAATGGCCTTTGTTTTCTCAATTTCTTTTCTAAGGCCAACAATTTCACATTATAACTTTTCAACAGATTTTTCCTTTTCATCAAGTTGAGTTTGCAGAGTATCAATGATCTTAAACCTTTCTTCTAAACATCTTTTGAGTCTAGAAATTTCTTCATAAAAACCATCCATATCTATAGCATCCATGTAATCCTCATCTTCAAAAGCCATTAAAAGTTTATAGTGATTACCTCGTTCATCTTCATCGCTATTTGATAGTCCATCACTATCTTCATGAGTGTAATAGCTTTTCTTATTTGCATTTGGTTCCTTGTACCTTCTAACAGGTTCCTTCCCTTTGTCAATCTTATCCTTGTGAGGACATTTGGCAGCATAGTGTCCTACTCTTCCACAAGCAAATCATTTGAATGGTAACTTACCTCGGAATCGTCCAGTGCCCCGTTGAAGATTTTTGACAAAATTTGATTCTTCTTCTTCTTCCGATATGTGTCCAGACTCATAGTAGTCTCCTTTGCCAGATGCTTTGAGGACAACTTCTCTCCTATCTGATGGTCTTCCTTTCCTCATCTCATAAGCAGTTAGAATTCCATGCAGCTGTGAAATTTTAAGGTTTTGAAGATTCTCCTTTTCTTCTATTGCAGAAACTTTAGATTCAAACCTAGGGGACAAAGATCTTAGAAATTTTTCAACTACAACATCTTCCTTTACTTCTTCACCCAGATTTTTCATACAATTAACAATCTCATCTACACGAAGAAAATAGTTAGCCAAACTTTCATCATTGTACATTATGAGATTTTCATACTGAATTCTGAGGGTCTGAAGTTTTGCTCGTTTTACCTGATCATCTCCTTCATAGCTCAGAACAATCTTGTCCCATATTTCCTTAGCAGATTTATATTGCATGACTTTGAAAAATTCAGATTTTGATAGACATCCCAATAGAGTATTGACCGCCTTTGCATTCGTTTCATATTTCTTCTTCTCAGTCGGATCTGTGGGAGTTGATGCCAGAAAAGTATACCCTGTATCTATGATATCCCAGACTTCAGTACCCAAAGATTGAAGATAGGCAGTAACTCTTACCTTCCAGTATACGAAGTTTATCCCATCAAAAACCGGTGGCCTGATTGATGGTTCCCTCTCGTAGTTGCTCATGATGAAAGATCTTCCTTCAAGAGATCAAGCTCCTTCAGAAGGACCTGCTTTGATACCAATTGTTGGAAATAATACTGAGGGGGGGGGGGGTAAATCAGTATTATTAGGTCAAATATTCCTTTTCTAAAACCAATTTGTATACGCTAATTCAGTTCATTAAACCAGCGTATATACGCAACTATTTAGAAGGAAAACCGCGTATACAAAGCAAACTTTTAATTTACTTTAACTTTCTGATGATGATTGTTAATCTGTGATGCAGAATCAAATAACCAGTAACCAGAGACAATAAAACAGAGCAGAAAGACAATCACACATAAGAACACAAGATATAAGGTGGAAACCCAATGTGGGTGAAAACCACCTGCTGGAATTCGTCTCTATATTTCTTTAATTAGAAACTTCTGTTTACAATGCACTGGTGCAGTCCTTTACCAGTACGCAGGCTGCAACCTGCAGAGAGCTACAACTCTCTCTCATTTTCCAGCTTCTCGTGGAAGGGAGCTACAACCCCCTTTAGCTCTTGCACTAGCCAAGATACTAGTACATAGGTGCTGGCCTACAAAAGGCTACAACCTTCTCTTTCTTCCAGGGACCACGTTTCATCAATTTTCAGACTGGATCGATGAACATTAATCAATCATCAAGAATTTCTTCATCAACCAATCACCTTTCACCAATTAGATCTGAATCAAGTAGATATCTCTCTGACAGCTGTACCCAAGACACAGTACCAGTAACCACACACCAAAATAGAACCTAGAACACAGCAGTAGTGGACAGAAGCAGCAAGATCACAGATTAAAACATATACGCTACTTTATTAGCCTGAAACATGCGTGCATACGCTTCTGCGTATGAACCAACCTGTGTATATGCGCTTTTACTTCACTGAACCTGCGTGTATACGCGCCTTCACTTCACTAAACCTGCGTATAGATCTATAAAGAATAATTCACTCTTTCAAATATTCAATCACTAATTAACCCAGATTATCAGACATATAGATCAAGAAAGCGCCACGTCTAGCAGACCAAAACATACAAAGATACTATCATTCAAGCTTAAAGATTATGACCCATGAATAGATCTTATCCTTCTTTTCCGCTTAGGTTCCTCCTTCATTCAGATCCAGATCTGCATCACAACCCAATTACCAATATACCATCTCTAGCACTTTATCAGATATTCAATAATAATGCAAAGGATACTTTGCCACATGATCTCCTTCCTCCTTTATAGTATTAGGCCTTCCTCAATACCATGGTCCAAAACCATAACATTTCAATACCATGAACCCAAAACTAGGGATCAACACATCTGATGAGATGCCATGGTCCAAAACATAGGTTCAAATCCCAAAGACTAACTACCATGGACCAAAAGTATGATCCCCAACATATACACGCTTTTTAAACGTATAACTCGCATGTATACGCGTCTTTGTTTAGATGAACCTATGAATATGTCTTTTTCTTCTCTTTGAGTGCTTGAACTGGGATCTGTTACCAAAGAGAGTTGCCATCAAGGACAACACCTGTACCATAGCTCCAAACCTGTGCCATAATGCCAACACCATGACGGTCCTCTCTATCTCCAGGTACAACAACTATTGAGCATATCTCTAATAGTTACAGTTAACATGGCCTACAAGAGAGCCGCAACAAAGGATATTGTCGAGAGTAGTAATGGGGAAGGAGTTGAACAGGTGCTAGTGAACTTGCCATTTTTTTAGATGCTCAGTTGTTCATTGTGAAAGGCATGAAGTTGACATGGAAACAAATCAATAATACTTTTGCAGAGGAATTCAAGGAAGACTTAGATGATCAACATGTTTATATCAGTATCCGAAATCCAAGCTTATACAAGGTTGCATGAAGGTACCCTGCCTTCCCATGTGTGGAAATCATCCACTAGATTATCTCACACACAGATCTAGAGACAATGACATTGAGCAATGTTAGTGGGATAAATCTTGCCACCTTTAGAGCACGAAACTATCAGCAAATGTATCATTTATGTCATCCAGTCAAACGCATGGACACACTTTTATATGCCACCCATATCTTTGTGAACATCAAATATATTTTCAAGTGTTGGGTGAAAGATCCGTCAAAGTTCAAAAAAACACCCAATCATGTTTACAAGACTCAGTCTCTCAGGAAGGCATTCCAATTCTTGATCATCTTTGTGTGTTTATTATATAGTCAAGAGAGTACGAAGACCTTTCTTGAAGGTTGGGTGGTTGTGTAGGACCAGTTGGTGAATGATGGAAGGCCATTCAACTGGTCATACTTGTTATCTCTTCAGTCAAGAGTCCATGTGACTAACTCCTGGAATCTACCCAAGCATGAGCAAGCATGATTCAACATGTCCACATACTTACTTGATGCAATCTGCGCTCAACATCCTGTTCTTAGCGTGAATTGGACATGGACACTGAAAGAAAATCGATCAACATCTATTGCAAGCTTATTTCTTACTGTAGCTATTGAGGAGTTATGGTGAGGCTATTTGACAATTTAATTATCTAGTTGTACAAGTTTATCTTCGAGAAGGATCTGCCTTGCATGTCCCAAGAGGCAATGGAGGCAATACTTGACATTACAGATTGGTATGCCTCACTAGTGGAACCTTCATCAGGATGTTTGGCAAAGAGAAGCCTCTACATGTTCTAGAAAAGGTATGCCATGAAACGTTGGTCATGTAAGAGGTTTCACATCACATCTCCACAAGGTTATCAATAGGGTTTTATAGGAGGAAGAAGGCACCATGGTCCTCTCTTCCTTTGTAGATTCGATTGTATGAGATTATGAGCTTGAATGTTAGGTCCCTATACTACTAGTGTAACCCCTTATTGTTATTAGTACAACCCCATTATTATATTGTTGTACCCAAGTAGTCCCCATATTGTTACTATTGTGCCCCATAGATGCCCACTATTGTTATTATTATGCCCTTACATTATTATTGTTATGTCAGCTCTGATTATATTATGACCCCTTAGACTCCTATATATAGGAAGGAGGTATTTTCATTTGTATCATCCAAGAATTTTTCATTTGTGTAATGTAAAGGAGGTTTCCCCCTTGAAGAGGCTGAATTATAAGGTGTTGATCTATCTTTTCTATATTTTTGTGTGTTGGTTTCATAACATTTGGTATCAGAGTTGTGGATTCTATGGTTTCGCTGCTCCAAACAGGCCATCATGGGAGTTTTGCTATAACTATTTCGCTATGAAGTTTCAGAAGCTAAGAAAAAAACCCATTTGAGAAAAAATCGGTCTAATCCTTGGCTCCAAATTTCAAATCCTGTATCACTATATTTTCAGAGATATAGTCTAAGGAAGTTAGGGTTTTTGTAGACTCCCGAATTACATTCGAAATAGGTGACTTGGGGAAAATCGTCATAACTTTCTCTCTTAGCATCGGATTAAAATTTCGTAATAATTTACAAAAATAGGACGGATTTTAGTTTCTTGTGCATAGTTTTTAGATCCAAAGGTTGAAACAGTGACACGTGACACATTGTACAAGTTCGCTCTGCTGAACTAGTCTATAATTAGGTCACCATGGGAGATTTGGCATAACTCTTCCTTGGAGAATCCACTTTGGATCATACTAGTGGCAATGGAAAGAGGAAGAAAAGGTCTACTAAAGATTGTGATTTCAAAACTAGAAGATCCAAAATTACAGAGTTACATTCCTTTCAAGATCGAGCTCCTAAAATCAAGAAAAAGCGAGATGAGGAAGTTTGATGGCAAGGATCCGGTAAATTGGATATTACATATGGAGAAATATTTTGATCTAAATGGTGTACCACTGTTACAAAAGGTATGTATTACATCTAATTATTTAGCATTGAATCAATTTTTATGGTATAAAGGGCTTTGTTCTCGTAAACCACTTGTCACCTGGTCAATTTTCATGGAGGAAATGATAACACATTATGAGGATACAAAGAGAAACTCCCTCTTTAGCCAATTGATAAATCTCAAACAAAAGGATTCAATGGAAGAGCACATTGAAAGCTTTCAAAATTGAATAGAAGGGTAAATTAGATTCCAGAGAAGCAAAGGATTGATGTCTTCATAGGGACTTTAAAGGATAACGTTCAACATGAGGTTCATTTTTGGGAACCTGATTCATTGGAGGAGGCATTTGAGTGGGCAAGAAAAATTGAAAGTGAAATTATGAAAACAAGGAATCCCACCACTCATGACTATAATTATGGAAGTCTTTCTTCTCCTAGCCTTCCTTAACCTATAAGGCTTACAACAACAATTGGAAGAAAAAAGAGAAAAAGGGTTTTGTTACAATTGTGATAGAAAATGCACTAAAGGTCATAAGTGTGCCGAGAAGAAATTATTTTACATAGAGTATGAAGAGGAGGGAGAAAAGGATCAAGAAACATCAAAAGAAGAGGGTATATGCCAGGACCCAACCCCAGAGAAAGAAGTGAATCTGACCATATCTTGTAAAGCATTAGTAAGAATTACCACTCAATCTCTCATGATAGAAGGACATATGAAGAAGAAAAAGGTTCAAGAAGTGAAATATCACATTGAGAAAGAAGAAATGAATCTAACCATATCTTGTAATGCATTGGCCAGAGTTACTACTCCTCAAACTATCAAGATAGAAGGACATATCAAGAAGAAAAATGTTCAAGAAGTGAAAGATCACATCAAGCATTAAGAAATGAATCCAACCATATCTTGCAAAGCATTGGAAGAAATTACCACTCCTCAAACTCTCAATATAGAAGGAAATATCAAGAATAGAAAGGTTCAAGCAGTGAAAGATCACATCGAGCATCAACAACAAGCTCTCCAACTTTTAAAGGATAACACCACTTTGGTGCAGAATCGAATGAAAAAATAGGTTTATCAACATTGCAGTGAAAAATGTTTTGATGCAGGTGATTGGGTATTTTTACGGTTACATCTTAAGAAAGCTATTTATGAGAAGGAAATGTTGGCGATACTACATGCACTTAAGAAATGGCGACCTTACCCAATGGGAAGACACTTCAAGGTAAAAATGGATCATGATAGTCTTAAACGCATTTTAGAATAAATATTATCATTAGAAGAACATAAGAATGGGTGACAAATATGTTGGGTTATGACTTTGACATCATCTACAGAAAAGGGAAGAAATTTTTTGTTGCAGATACACTCTCAAGAAAGGATGAGGATGTGGAAGCATTGTTTTATGCTATTTCTATTATCCAACCAAATCAGATAAATGAAGCAAGGGATGAATGGAAGAAGGACAAAGAAGTGTGGCCACTCATTCAAAAGTTGCAGAATATCCCAATTCAAACAATATTGCCAAAACTTGAAGAGGAAGGAAAATCTATTGGACTTGGAGCAGTCATAGAAACAAGAACCCGAGCTAGGGAATTCGATCAATTTCAAAGTATCTCATCAAGTGGAAGAACTTACCTGTGATATTCACATGAGAGAGCACAAAATTTTATACTGAAGCATCAAAAACTACTCAAGCATTGAGGACAACAACTTTTGAAGGAGAGGGCATGTTGGCTTCCTATACTACTAGTGTAACCCTTATTGTTATTGTACAACCCCCTTATTATATTGTTGTACCCATGTAGTCCCCATATTGTTACTACTGTGCCCCATAGAAGCCCACTATTGTTATTATTATGCCCTTACATTATTATTGTTATCTTGGCTCTAATTATATTATGACCCCTTAGACTCCTATATATAGAAAGGAGGTATTTTCATTTGTATCATCCAAGAATTGTTCATTTGTGCAATGTAAAGGAGGTTGCCCCCTCGAAGAGGATGAATTATAAGGCATTGATCTATCTTTTCTATCTTTTTGTGAGCTGGTTTCATAACATTCAAGGATGCAGATGTCGAAGCTAAGAAAATACTGAAGTTCGATTTCAGCACTAAAGACTTTGATTTGTAGAACCATTGTGTGAAGATGCACTATCCATTGATCCATGGCACATTTCATTGGAATGAGGAGGACCCTTGGAGGTACTTCTACAACAATTCCAAGCTCCACGAGCTGGTAAGTATAGCCACATCTTAGAGAGCTACTCTGGAGGAAAAAAACCACACAGGAAGAAACAACAACAACAGAAATAAGAAACAAGCTAGTGCATGACATGGGAAAGAGGAAGATTTTCGAAAACCCAGAGGTAGAGAAAAGCTACAAGATAAGATTAAATGCTATCTTGGAGAAAGAAACTTTGGTAGGAGAGGCAAAAAGAGAGTAGAGCGAAGGAAGAGAGAAAAGTAAATGTTGGAGGAAGCATAACGAAAGTCATAGGAAACAGAGAAGAAGTTGAAAGAAGAGAAAGAGTTGAGAAGGAGAGAGAGGGAAGAGAAGTAGAAACAAGAGGAAGAAGAAAGGAAAAGCATAATGATAGAGAAAACACCAACCATATAGGTTAAGGAGTCAGAAAAACTAATAGCTGAAGAAGAGGGTGAAAAGATGTCGGATTGAGAGCTTTCTCAGCAGATTGAGCACCCGATTGAAGTGACAGACATGGAGTTGGGGTAGGCACCACAGGATCAAGACACTGACCTCTTGCCAAAAGCACACGAGGTCACCCCTCACTCTCCACCACCTCCATTATCAGAAACAATCTTGAGTGAGAAAGGAGAGGTTGTTCTCCTTGATGATGATCCAGTGATGGATATGTAAAATCTATCATTTTGCGAGTTACAAAATAATATTGTACAGACATGGAGAAAGAACTTTCCGGATGATCATGCATCACCTGCATTCATGATGGAAAGGGTAATAGTACCAGATGTCAGAAAGCATGTAGTTTCCCTTGTCGATGCCACCTTGTCTTATGAAAGAGCCACGAGCTCAAATATTAAGTTCGCGTTAGCTAAAAAAGAACAAATGGAAAAGAACTTGCAAGAAGTCAGGCTAGAGGAAGAATAGTACAAAGAGAAGAGCACAATTTCCGCAATGGTAGAGATGAAGAACTTGATAATTGTTGAAGTATCAACACTTGAGAGTACCATGTGGAAGCTCTATGATGGATTCATCATCGTGCATAAAGCTATTGTCCATGTGCATGGATTACACTAGCAGAGAAAAGAGTTTTTTTCAAAATATCAAGAACAAAAAAGCTACCATCACCTATGTGCAAGAGTGGAGAACGCAGTACAAAGGGGCCCTGCTTCACTTGCCAAAGATGATGAAGCCTCAGAAAGAGATGGAGAAAGAAAAAGTTTGGATGTTGATCCAGAACTATGAGAAACTCGCCCCATTTATGAGCAGCATACATGCCTCATATGCACGATTGTACAAGACTTTGGATGTCATGGGGAGAACCCACATGATCATGTCAATCGGTTCCCTCACCGACCCTAAAAATATTAACCAAGTCGTGCTAGAGATCGACATGTACATGGAGTAGCTAAGGTGAGAGGCTACCAGGGATGACTTGTAGTTGAGTGCACAAAACATGCAGAAGTACATTGGTGGTCCTGTCATGGTAAACACCATGTTTCACATGCTTCAGGATGAGTTGGATACATGTTCCAAGACCATATACCCAGATGTTATGGAGGCAAGTGTCCACTATCAATAAGACACCATTAAGAAGTTTGGGGACATCATCGCACAATACCAAGCTTTGCATCAGTACATGACTGAGAAACATCAAGTGGAGGTTGCCAAGTTGGTCTTTCCCCAAACCTTAGAGTCCTAGTGGTTTGTCTTATTAGGCTATCTCTAACCTATTTTGTATCACATGGGTTAATGTGGAGAATGTAATATTATTTGTCAATATGTTGTAAGTGAAATTCATAGTATCATTAGTGGAATGTGAACAATCACTATGTAATACAATGAGTTATTTGTAAAGGAGTTGAAGATTCATGAGGGTAGTCAAAGAGTCACAAAGGGGAATGTCAAGGGTGATCCCACCCTTTTTTATAAATAGAACCGCATAACTCATAGAAAGGGATTTTGGGAGCCAAGTTTTTGGCTAGGCTCAGGCTAAGAAAAGGCTTGGGAGTATTTTGACGAGCCTTGACTTCTCCACAGCATAGAGAGAGTACAATTCTTTTTAGGACCAGGTGTCCTTAAATGTAATGCTCCACTACTAGGGCTGTACGATGTCAATGGTGTATGTATGTTTGGAAATTTCACTTATAATAATAATAAAAGAGCCAACATGCTTTCATGCATATGTTGTTTTTGTAGTTGGACTATTCTGGTTGCTCAAGGAATGTATGTTGTTTAACTTATGCCTTTTCTTATGAACTATTTTTTATGAAATTGTATGATCTTGTTGAATGCGTGTTGTTTGATTAACCTATCACTTCAAGTTGTGGACTATTTTGAATTTTAGCTCGAGATTTCATTTTGTTCGTGTGTTCCTTTCAAGTTGCATACTATTACAAGCTTGTAAGGGGCACACTTCCTTTTTCCCTCTGTGTGTTAGAACCCCCATACATCACACTTGACTCGCCACAATTTCACACACTTGCTTCCACCCAAAGTCATCATACTTATCTCTACGTGCTACTGCGATCAAGGCACTACATTATCACCCAGTGTTGGGACTCCTACCCCAAACGGTCTAAGGTCTAGTTGGGACTTCATACTAGGTAGATCCCCTTGAATGTTTGTGGGTCCAACACTGTCAACATGATGGTAGCCAGATGCTCCACTATGTGAGATGACTTGGGGTGGCAGTGTCCCACAGGACCTTCCCCATAGTCACAGATAGAGGTGAGAGTATCCCATAGGACCTTCCTCATTATCATTGGATTTCGGGGGGTATCATTGGCTCCCCATTGGCAAAGATTGCTAGGTAGTAGCATTGGTTTCCCTACTGCCAGTGATTCTGGGGTGGTAGCAGTGGCTCCCCAATGGATAGAGGGTAGTAGCTTGGGCTCCCCTCCGATGTCAAATTCTTGTTCTTTTACATTCAAAAGTGTTCAACATATGAGAAGAGATGAACAAAGATAAGTATATATGAGTAAATATGAGAATATATAAGAAGATATGAGTAGGGATGAGCAAAGATGAGCAGAGATGACTAAATAAAACATTTTTTGATAAGATATTTGTGATGGGACATATGTTACAATAAATATATTCTTGCTAGCTGAGAGAGAGTGTTAATTTGGTAGCTCGAGGACAAATTCCCTCCTTTGGATAATCTTCCTCGTCAAGAAAGACCCCTCCTAATGCTTGGAAGAAATTAATTTGGTTAAGAGAAAATATAATTTTATTATGGAAACTCACGTGTGCATAAAAGGACAAGTTGACTCTAAACATAATTTGGACACCCTTAGATGGCTATTAAACTTGAGTGACCCTTGTTTGGAGATTATAATCAAGAATTCTTCTTTTCTCTTCTTTAGTTTTGGCTCGCACAAGTATGCAATTGGTTCATGGTGAATTTGTTCACACAAGTCTAAAATTTCATGGTTCAAGCTCACACATTTGGATTAGGGTTTTTGGTTCAGAGCCACCGGGTTTCCACATGCATACAAGCCTCTGTGTGCAATAAGAATGCTTCAGTTGTGCGCATGAATGTTAGCTTGGTGTGGCTGAGACTTAGGGTTTTTTTGACAGTTAATCACAAATTGTGATAGTTTATTGCAAATGTTGTCAGTTGACCATATGTTACACAAAAAATTGTCACCATGACTTTCTACAGTTTGTGTGAGTCCATCAACACTCATACATACCTCCTTTGCAAGTCTTAAGCCTCAGCTCTTCATGTCAAACCTTGAAAATGGGAGAAATACCTTAAAAATATCTCAAATCCTGGTTTCACACTTTCTCCTAGCATTGCCCACAGTGCCGCACCCAATGGTCATGTTTCCTACGAACCTGACCGCTTTGTCTGTTAAGTGATGGGTGTGAACCCCTGTAAAAGTTAAAAAGGCATGAGTTCATTCTTAAAAACTCATCTTGGGTCACTTCTGGATGCTTCTAGAAGGAATATTGCGCTGGCAAGTCCGCTCCACCTTGGTTCATCCATTCCATAACTAAAGGAGCTAACTCCATGATATGAGGTGCTTATCCCATTGAAGGAGGAACCTTTCCCTTCAATGGTGGACCTGCAACTTCCTCCATTTGCACTATAAATTCAGGCATTGGGCTGGTTGTAGGGGAGGTTGAAAGCTGAAGATTCATGAGGGTAAATGCTAATGGAAATTAGACTTCCTTTTTGAGCTTGTGCGAGGAGAGATCACATACCTTTCATTTCATTTGGGAAGTGAGTGAGGCTTGTCAAAGCAGAGGAGACTCCTGCTAGACCCTGGAAAGAGCTTGTGCAACATCAAGGCAAAGGTTGTAAGGTTCTTTTATTCATAAAGTTAATACAATCAAGTTTGTTTTTCTCAATGAACTATCTCTAATGGTTTATTTTATGATCTCCTTGATCTTCATAATGAACATGTTTTATTATAATATTTTTGTATGTGTTCTTTGATGTGTGTTTGTTTGTGTATGCAAGTTACTAAAGAGGAATTGCTTGAAGCTGTTGAAACCAAGCTGCCACAAACAAGCGTTGGACCAAGGTAGGGTCTGTTACACCTCTTAGTTTTCATTTATGAATTGAAACATGTTTAGAGAAAAGTAGATTTGTTTGTGCTCTTTGTTGCTAGATATCATTCAATACTAGGGAGATCGGTCTTGTCCGCAAGAACGCTTTATCCAGCCAACAAATTGGTGACTCCACTGGGGACTGGTTTGGTTTGGTTTTTGATTTGTCTTTGCTTTGACTTGAGAAACTTGAGTTTTGGTTTCTGATTTTGCCTTGATGTGTGTGGGATTGGGTACTTGTTAGATCCTGGTTTGATTTTTTATTTTTCAGATTTTTGGAAGAGGACTGTACCTTCTGCGTTAGGTACAACGCGGACCTGTCTGCACTATTGCAGTGTAACACAAAGCGGTACTACACCTGGTTCTACTGGGAGCCTGCGGACCCTGTCGAAAGTTTGAAAAACATAAGATCCATCCGCCCAGTTAGGTTTAGTTTTTGTCCATAGCTGTTAGTTTATGCCTAGATCTGCACTTGTCTTGACAAAAGTTCCTTGTGAGTTAGTTTTCATTTGCATTCTTGTTTGAAGTTATTTTCTAGAAGTTTTGCCTGTTGGATTGATTTTTTCTTGGTCTTCGTAGTAGCTCAGAGATTAGAAGCCTTAGAGCCTTATATCACCCTGGTATCTCTGGTCTTCTTGCTGCGTTTGACTCGTTTATTAAATCTATCCTTAAAGAGAGCTAGATCCTATTTTCTCTTTTGCAAAACTTTGATTAAACTTGATTGAAAGTTTCGAATTTCATTTTGTATTAAAACATAATTGGGTGTTTGTTATTAGTTTGTTGAGCTGAACAAATTGGTCCTTAGTTAGCTAAAAAACAAAGTTAAGCATCCTCAAAAATTTTTCAAGTTTCTTTTCAATCCATTTTTTGTTTAGATCTCAAGATTAGATTATAGCTTTGAGTTTTTCATAGAAATTATAAAAGCTTGTTGAAAAATTTGTTTTCTATGGTCTTTAGAGTTTTTCTAGAAATCTTAAAAGCTCTCTTAAAATAATTGTTTGTTCTTGTAGTTTTTGATTGTTGAAAAGCAAAGGGATTTTCCGTGAGCGTGATTAGTAGTCTCATTTTTTAAAGTTCTTTGAAAAGACAAAAAGTTTTTCCTTTCAGTTGTATGTTAAGAGAAAGATTTGATTTTCAAAGCATTGCATTTTCAACTCTTCTTTAGCTAGAAATTCATTGAAAAGGGAAATGAATTGTTATCATCTTAGGTGCATTTTTTAGTGTTTTGGAGTCGAGTCTTCACACCATAAAGTTTCATCCTCGCACCCATTGACTTAAGAAACAACCAATAAAATTAACGCTTAATTAAAATTCATCTAGCAATCTTTTTATTTTCTAGGGCTATTTTCACCAACATAGCTTAGGCTAGTATCTTGGAGTAGGGAGTAAATAACTCTCCAAGATAGTTTAAACAAACAAGTAGTTGATCTTGCAGTAGGGAGAAATTCCAATTGTTACATCTATGCTCTGGGAAAGCTCCTCTTAAAGGAGAAGCACGAGATCATATCCGAACTAGTGTGGGAATCAATCCTTCCTCATTGGGAACGATAGAAGATATTCACGTATTATAAACAGTAAACCTCGGGTTGAAAATTTTCGAGGAGCCTGGGGTCACTTGTTGGTAAACCTTGGATTATGTCAAGGAGCCTTCAAGGGGATTGAGCTTCTTACTCTGCCCTTGCGTGCGTATCAGATCGTATACTGTTCCCCCAGGTATATTTGTTTCCGTTGGTGACCTTAGTGGCCATAATCTTTAGGATTCTTTCCTAGGTGACGGTGGAGGGAAGATCCCACTGTACCTGGAGCAGACGTCGACTAGACACACTTGGACACTCTAGGGGGTTATCTTCACTCGAGACGGTTATAGTGGAGAAACTTGTGCCAGTCTGTTTCATTAAGTAGGTTGTCGGGGTAACTGTTCCAACCCACCATTTCTATATTGAATTCTGCGACGTTGGATTTCATCACCAACTAGTGTTTCTGATCCGGAAAGATACTGTTTTTGTGTGGTTTGATCTCCTAGATTTATTAGGCGTGTGCTTCACATTGTTTGGTTCTTTAGAGACTTTAGGTGGTTTTTTCTTGAGATTTTCTTTGTTTTCGTGTGCAATAATTAAATAATTAATCATGGCTGAATTACCGAGACAATCCCGTCGACTTCGGGGGCAGCCTCCCAAATTTACACCAAGTCAACTTGAAGGGTTGCGACCTCTTGTCACACCTAGTGAAAGTAGATTTGGGTCACCGAAGGCTGGAGAGTCTTCGTTAATCATACATCCTGATCATCTAGTTCAAGCAATAGAACATATTTCTGAACCGATTTCATTTTCCGAAGTTACTGGTAGTATTACTTCTACTAGTTCATTAGCTGAAGAACTTGAAATCTCAGAACCTAAAATTGACCCCACTGTTACTCCATCTTCGGGATTTTCTTCTCCTATTTCTAGTGGTCCTACTTCACCCAGGGTAGAAACTATCATTATCCAGAATCTTCCTTCTGGACTAATTTCCATAGAATAACTTGTAAGTCTGAACGAAGGTATAAGCATCCTTGAAAATCAACCAGCTATCGAACTTAGCGAGCGTGAATCCATTTTCTACAGTCCCATTAGAGGTGATGCTTGGTATATTTCGTTGACCAATTTTTTAGAAAATCCAGGTATCGCGTCTTCACCACCACGATTTCCTTTCCATCCAACACCCAGAGGTTATAATCCTCCTTTGAATATGTCGAGACAGTCATCCTTGTTTTCTCAGACGCCAAATTTTTTTTTACATGGCGGTCCTTCTGTTCCTCCCGGGTATCAGTCTTTATCTGGTACGTTTTCAGGAGCATCTCCTCAACCCGTTAAATATGTAGTATCTCCTGGTAATAATGGAACCAAACTGTTAAGTGTCGAAGAGATTCATATGATGTTTGGTACTACTCCTAACCTGCAACCTCAAGGTAGTTCAATACCGCCTGGGGGGCAGCCGCAAGGTACTCAAATACCGCCTGAAGGGCAACCTCAAGGTAGTCCATTACCACCTGAGGGGCAACCTCAAGGATAGTACATCCCTACGGGACAATATTTTCCTCAAGGTCAACCCAGTACCAATATGTACCTCAAGGTCAACCTCAGTATCAATATGTGCCTCAAGGTCAGTACCAGCCTCAAGGTCAGTACCATCCTCAAGGTTTCCAACCACCTTTAGGTCAATCATTTGTTCAAGGACCAGGAAATGTACCATATAATTATCAACCTCACACTCAACCTGGTTTTGGTCCTCAATATGCTCATCCTGTTATGGGTCCATACCCCAGAATGAACCTGGTGTGGGATCAACAGACTTCGCAACCCAGTGTGCAGTTGTCATCTCAATCTGGACAAGCTTTGATTTCTGGTTCACCCCTGCAACCTGTCCAGCCTACTACTCAAACTTCTACACCTGGGGTAGTTCATCAGTCTGGGCCTAGTTCACCTCGAACTCCGCCCCAAATGTCTGCTACAACTATTGTGGCCTCTGTTCAATCCACCCCACCTATTTCTGGAGTATTAGCAGCTCCAGTTTCTACTACTCCTATATCAACTCCTCAGGCCTCTTTACCTCAGTCCAGACCTACAATCTAGACAATGGTTTCAATGCCTGTAAGAAAACTTGGGCCTAGTATGGTTGTCACAAGTCAACCCCAATTTACTTATCAGCCGTACCAGGGACAGTACCAATTCGGTCCTATTGTGTAGAGCCCAGCTTATTAGTATCAACCGTACCCTGGGTATACTTATCAACAACTTCAACAACCCCAGTATGGTCTGGTTAATCCTGGTTTTCCAGGAGGATATAATATCCCAAACACAAATACAATACCCAGTTATCCTAGATATCCTCCTGCTAGGGCTGGTCTTATGACCCCAAGTTTTCGGGATCCGAACCGTCAGTTACCGTTTATAGAACCTTTGGATTTACCTGACTTGTGCTCCTTACGAACGATCCCACTAATTATCTTCCATTTTGGCTGCCAATGCCGAATAAGTTGCCCAGTGATATACCAAAGGTTGAGGGGAAGTCAGGAGAAGATCTGTCTAATCATGTGATGACTTACCCTCTCTGGTGTGCATCGAATTCCATTATAGATGATTCAATTCATCTTCGTCTTTTTCAACGCACTTTGATTGGCCTTGTAGCCAAGTGGTACATTGAGTTGCCACAAGGCTCTTTCTACAATTTTAGTCAGTTAGCCACTTCCTTCCTTACTCATTTTCAGCTGCCAGTCTAATATGACAATGGAACAGAATTATTAACTTCATTAAAACAATCGACGTCCACATATATTTTAGACCATATTCATGAACGGTGACGTCGACGTCATTTAGTGAAAGTTTTTATCCCGGACCAAGTTTTGGCAGAATGGTTTGTAAAATCGTTATTACCTAAAATAACTGAAGATGTAGCCAAGGCAGAAGTAGTTACCGAAGAGCAAGTAATTGCTCAAGCTCAGTACCTTGACTTAGTTTATACGCAGTCAAGTGCTTTACACGAGAAAATCCCTGACCTTCCAAAACAAAATCAAATAACTGCACCTCCCTCAGGGTCTCATGCCGCTGACGGTATGATTGGTACTGTTAATACAAAAAGTAAAAAGAAATCCTCCAAGAATTATTCTCCTATTATAACTTTACCAGATTCCACGAAGGGAGAGTCTTCAACCAAAATTTCTGCCGATGTCCATGTTGTAGAATCATCTACGGCCAAATCAAAATCTGGCGTTTAAAAAAAGGAAAGAAGAAGAATAAGCAAAATTCTAAGGAGAAATCCGATAAATTTGAATCTACTGACAAGAAACGTAAACCTCGCTATCCTTGTCTCATCTGCGAGGAGGAGTATTTTACAAGAGATTTTCCACATCGTGTTGAGATTGTGGAAATCATCAAAGGTTCTCAAACACCTACTGTTTTGAAGGATCCTTTTCCGAGTCAAGACAGTAAGATGATAGGTTCTTCCTCTAGTGCCTTGGAAGAGCCCATAATAATGATGTCCCATGTAAGGATTGTGACACTATCACAAGATTATGGAAGTAAGAGTCCTATTGGTGGTAAGGAAGCATAATCTTCTAATTCCAATCCATCAACCTCAGCTCCGTCCAGTTCCGATCCACTACAGATCGAGAAGCCTAATCCCGACTTAGTAATCAAACCTCCTGCTAAGGGTATACTTCGAAAGTTAGCTTTCAATCCACATGCGAGAGCTGCTCAGAACTATAACGTTGTTGAAGATTTAGCTGTTTCCTCTTCAACAATGTTGGCTTTGGAGGTGCTACAATCTTGTCCAGCACAGTGTAAATTGCTATTGTCGGCTATAGGAGCTTTTGATCTTCAGGACTCAAATCTCATATTCTTCAATTTAGAAAATATTACACCTTGTTTACCTCATCAAATGGATTTCCAGATTCCAGCGTTAGTAAAAAACAGACCTTGCTTTAGGACTGTGATTGATGAGGGAGCTTCAACGTGTATTATGTCGATACAGTGTTGGAAAAACCTTAGTTCGCCTACACTTAATCAATCCCCGATGATTCTAAAGGCCTTTGATGGCTGAGGGTTTCATCCTTATGGCATTTTGTAGGACTTACCTATAGGGGTTGAAGGAAAAACTGTTAATCTAGATGTGGAGGTGGTTGATGCCCCTCTGGATTACAACCTTCTTTTGGGTTGTAGCTAGTCTTACGCCATGACTGGTGTTGTTTCATTGATCTTTCGACTTATTAAATTTCCACATAATGGAAAGATCGTTACAATAGATCAGTTAACTTACTTTTCATCCAACCCATCCTCTACTGAAAGTATTCAACATGTTGGTAAAACCGCTATCCCTTATAAGGATGTTAGGGTAGGATTAGTTAAAGATTTGGGTTTACTCGGAACTTTTTCATTTCCTCCTCCCAACGTACCGTCTCCTTTCGCGACTATTCATATGATTTCATTAGAATCTATTGTTCTTGACAATCCTTGGATCGTTCCATTCGATTCCATGGTGGAACCTTTTGGTGATGCCATGCCTTTGAGTCCCTTTGAAGTTGCTTATCAGGTCGAACAATCGTTTTCCGTCTCAAGTTCAACCAACCTTGATCTAGTGAATGAGATCCATGGAGAATCACTTTCAATCTCAACCTCAGATTCAACAACCTTTTCTGAAACTGTTCACACCAATGAGCAAATTCGGGAACTGTTGTCTATTGCTGCATTACCATGGGAAGATCTTCATCATCAATCTTCATTTTTACCTGAGATTGATAATTTTGAAAATTATTTTTCATCTATTTTTACTGCTGAATATGTGAAAGAACCGCAGAATCCATTGAAACATCTTGATTCTGAACAAAATTTAGCCAATATTTCTTGAACGGTTCCTATCGACATTTCAGTCAAACCTGGGATTGTTGAAAACATTCACATAGGTGCTTCTTGTACGGATACTGGAGTCAAAACATATAAAGCCCTATTTCAAGAATTCTGTGACTTGTTTGCCTGGTCCTATGGGGAAATGCTAGGAATTGATCCTTCAATC